>JAQIVE010005179.1:0-13300 GCA_034698285.1 Sminthurinus bimaculatus | reverse complement strand
ATTTTTTAACTAATCGTAATACTAATTCAAGCTTACGCACGTAAGTAGTTTTTTCGTTTTTTGTATAACTATATCGTCTTTTAAAAAAACAAGACAAGATAGTGTAAGTAAATATGCTTTGCAAAAGAGTACCTGGCAATACAATAATAGACTTTATGTCATTATAATAAAAATAAAAAACATTTAATATTATGAACCTAAAAGTTCATTGACCATGCTAGTGAGTTACTCAAAATAAGTTAGGTGCCGAAAAAAATTATATATGAAAACGAGACAAACTAAAACTACAAAAACCAATAGGTTCAAACAATCAAACATTTAAAAAAACCTTAACTTTGATCTAGCAGCAATTCTAGCTAATACATAGCCTATAAATATATAATATGTATGTGTTTGGTTGAAGGTGAGATTTACGATTTGCTTGTACATTGTACATATTGCTTATTATCCTTCATCGTTATAATTATTATTGCACGCTCATTGGTGCTGCGGCACTTCCTAAACGATATCCACCACCTTCACCATGACAAGATAAATCTGACACTAGACTTTGTAAGTCAGCTACAGTTAAAAATCCTTCATCATCCGAAGAGACGTCATGAGATTTTAATATTTCATAGAGTTGATCTTCAATAGTTTTCTTCACCTGCAAAAAAAATATTCATATAATTTATTTATCAAATATCTTCTCACTTTCACGCTGTGTCAGTACACTACGTGCACATGCTGATTGTTTATTCAGTAAAGAACTTTAAAACTCACATAAAATCGATGAACGAAAGTAGGCTTAGTTTGCCCAATACGATGGACACGACCAATGGCTTGTAGCTCACTAGCAATGTTAAACACGGGCTCCACAAGAAGAACGTGAGTGGCTTCAATTAAATTCAAGCCCTTCGATCCAGACTGAAGATTCATTAAAAGTGCCTGAATATCTTCTCTTTTCTAAAATGTGTGTGCATAACACAGAAACAAAAATATACCCACAATTTAGACCGGACGTTAGTATGATGATTTCAGGTTAACATTAAAGACTAAACAAAAACAAACTAAAAACTCTGCATACTTAAAGAGTAAAAACAACAACATTAACAATAACATTCTCCATTCTCACCTTGAAGCGGTCAATGGTCAGATGAAACTTATTCTTTTGTGAAGTTGCCAGCTCACAATATTTAATGTCGTTTTCATCCAATGCTTTGGAAATAATATCCAAAACTTCAGTCCACTGCAATAAATATAATGACCATCAGGTAAGTCAGTAAAATATTATGTCTATTGAATACCATTAACTCATTTCTTCTTTTGTAACTGTGATCGTGCCATGCCGTTTCTGCCTATATATGTATCTGTGTATTGTTCTGTACTGTGATTCCTTACTATCATTTCATTGATTTTATACATGTGCCCATTTGGATTGTAATATTATACAAATTTATTATAAATTATAAATACATATAATAATTAATATAAATAATAATTTTGGACTCGTAACTTGCCCATTGTAATTGTAATTTAATTTAATTTAATTTATGTGGAATGGTGTGTGTGGTGGTGGTGACGTTAGTTTGCTTCAGCTTATGCTAATTTTTGGGTTTTTTTTTGTTTTAATAATCTATTGGTTTTTCGTTTAATTATTGTAAACTTTTACTGCTCAAACAGTATAAGTAACTTTTCCTTTCCTATCTAGTTAGGTCGTAGTACTGATGGTTCACATGCTTATTTGACTTTTTACTCGTGTGTTGCTAAGCCCTTGATTATTTGTTCTTTATACTCTCGATTACTAAATGACTAATGTTTTTCCCATGTTACATCCGCGACTCCTTAGTCAGCGTGATGAATTCAGTTATTATAAAATTGTTCTTTTAGGAACCTTATGGATATTGGCTTTTTGAATTGGCTTTTCGTTTGGTTGTCCTGATTATGCTGACTCAAGTTATGGATTTTAGTAACTCGCACCCTGTTTCCCGTAACCAATTCGGACCCACATTCATCCGCGACATAATGTCTGCGTGATGTATAAATTCTAGTTAGTTGTACTGTCAAATCAAATGTGTGTACTGTTATTGTTCTACTCTTTTTCTATTTATTATGTTTTAGGAATTATTTAGGTATATTGTTGCGTACTATCTTTGGGTTATTGTAAACTAGCTGGAAATTCGGCGTTAATGTGAATCTCCCACGCATGTACTCTTGTATAATTGAATAATTTTGCAAACAACAATGAATAAAAAGCATTATAATAATATAATAATAATAATAATAATAATACGTAATTTATTATGGCTAAACTGTAACATGACCAAAATCTTTTAGTTTCGCGAATGTACAAAAACAAAGCGAAATTGATATAGATTTTCAAAAAAATCATACCGATGAAAATATGAGTGCTTTCTCTCCAGGATGTGAATCTTGCAGCTTCAACAAGGTACGAACGATTGCTTCAACTTTGGTCGAATGACTTCCTTTAATTTCGATACGACTATTTGCCACTGCTGTTGTTGTCCCTTGTTTGCTTGTACTCGGTTCATTTGGATTCGTCGCACTTTCAGCAGTCTCATCTTCATCATCTGGCCCAATTTTGGTATCAATGTATGACACAGAGTCAGTTTTCATAGTACGTCTACAGAGTGGGCACTGGAAATTTTGTTGGCGATTTCCAGTTGTTGCATTGGGATCAGCCCCACAGAGAGAACGAACGCATTCGGAACAAAAGGAATGACCACACACAAGGACACACCAAGAATGACCCAGCATATTGGCACAAATCGGACAATCCTCTGTGTTTAATGAACCCTTTTTCCCATAGCCATTCTACAAAAAAAACGAGACATAATATTTCGACACATTATTACTTACTCATCTGCAAAAACACAATTAAAAATAAAATATGAAATTGCTTCATTTCTTTTACCTTCTCAAGCGTTTGCAGGTACAGCAGTTGTCCATAATGCACGAGTAAATACTCCTTCCCCGTCTCATAGTCTGACTGCATTTGCTCCAACTTTGGCTCCACTTCATGACGCTCCAACACATGGATATTGGCAATTTTATCGGCCTTCTCTGAAATTCCACTGGACAGGGCCTTTTTAGATTTGTTGACATTCGCCTTGTTCTCTAAATAGTCTGGAATTCCAAGTTTCAGTCGAGTGGTCGCCTGAGAAAGTTCGTCAATCGCTGAGACTTGATCAAAAAATTGTCTCCACAAAACTCTCATGAGTCGAAATTCCTTCCTGAGATTCTCAAAGAGTTTGACGTGATTCATGCCATCATCAATCACAGTGACAGAACAGCCATTCATCTTGGCAAAACTGAGGAGTAGCTTGATCACTTTTTCCACCTCAGAGTCTGCCCAGGTCTGCCTCCTTTGGTCCTGAATCATATTGACATTGATATGTTCCGTGGTTTCAATGAGCTCCTCCTCCTCTCTCATTAAGATGAGCGCCTTCTCTTCACTCGTCAGATCCTCCAAGCCACTCGTTCCCGCAAAGTTGTGTAGCTGCCGATTCCTTCCAGTTCGACGGATCTTTTCGTTTTCAACCAAGCTGAAGAGCAGGGTTTCGTACGAGAGGAACAAGTCGTGATTTGAACACAGTTCACATCTATAGGCATTAGACCCACTCTCACTGTAGTAGCTTTGAGTTTGTCCCCTCAAGTGACAGTTGACCGCCGATGAGACGAATGAAGAGGCATCCTCATTGTTCAACAGTTCTTCCAAAGAATGCAGAACAGAGTCTCGATTCTCCTCCAGCTCCATTATCTTTTCAATCAGGACTTGCTCGAGACCAAAGGTGTCGTGGAACTTGTGAGCAATTGAGGATTTTTGCAGGGTCTTGGACTTCCAAATCTTGGCCTTGAACGTAAAATCGTCCTTGATTCGACTCACCAAGTCCTCGTCCTTCTTCACTTGGGCGGCTCTTCTTAGAACGGACACCCACCAGGACGCTTTTGTACACTTGAAGTTCTCCATCAGCTCAGTCACACAGTCGGTCACTCTTCCCACAACTCGACGAGCCTCCCCAACAGATGTTGAGTATTTTTCCAGATACTTTTTCCTCAGCTCGGTAGCCTCCGAGCGGAGTGAGTCATCTCGCAGAGTAGGTGGAACTCCTTGATACTGAGTATGATCAATCACATCCGCCATATTCTCCAAGGCGTGGAGGAGTTGCAGAGCATCCGTGGTAAAGTAGGACTTGTACTTGTCGGCGAGTTGAAGAATCTCTCGATATTTTTCAGCGGCAAGACTCCAATTGTCTTGGAGAATGTGGAGGCCAGCTATTCCATTCAGAGCGGAGACCACTAGTCGATGGTCCTCTTGGCATTGGATCGTCGTCTTTTTGATGAGCTGAGCCAAGAGTTGCTCCATTGTTAAGGCTCCTTTGTGAAGGGAGATTATTCGAGACTTGTTCGAGGCAACGTTGGGATGACAACAGGCTTGTCGCAGTTCCAGAAAGGGTTGAAGTAGAGACTGGAGTTGACGCCGGTCTAATGCCGAGAGTCGGGCTTGCAGAATTGATGACCCCGATGACTGCTTTAAACTAACGATTCTTTGGCGTATATTTGATGCACTGCTCTCATACTGCCGTTTGTAGAAATGAGTCTCGACTGCAACCATTTAAAAGAAAGTTATGAGAATAATGAATAATTATTACTCAAAATCAAAAGTAAAACATTCTTTGAATTGAATCAAAAGGCCAAAATCTTACCCGGAGAAAAGTTAAGCCAATGAATAATCTGAGATTGTGGGGGAATTCCCAACTGTAAACACAATAAAAATAATGAATTAATTGGTGTTTTGTGTAAAAGTAACGACAAAATTCACTCTCAATGAATCATATCAGTTTAAATATAGAACAAGAAAAATACCTGATCCAAAACACTTGTTTTGTTTGTTCGCCACATTGTTTGTCCAAATAGTTCAAAAAGAAGGGAAGTATCTTTTTTACAAAAGGGGATTTTCACTAAATATTCCCACCAATACTCATAAGAAATCGGGGCAATATCCAAGAATGCCATCAATCCATACAGATCTAAAAATAACCACAGACAACGGTAAAAAAGTATTACAGCAATGCTAAAATACATAGTTTTGTACGATTTCTATTGATCTACAGGATGAATATTTTTTATGAAATAGGCTGAAGCAGAAAAATTCACTATTTACCTTGCAATCCCTTGTTGAGTGGAGTACCAGAAATACACCAGCGATGAACACTATGCAGTTGCAATGCCATACTGGCCATTTTACTCGTGGAGCCTTCAATCATTTGAGCTTCATCTAGACAAACTCTCCACCAAGATACGGCCGGAAGACTTGATGAAACGGTCATGAATCTTTTAGCATTTCGGAACTTTCTCCCATCCTCACTATTGGCAACATGCAGGTTGCAGTAATTCAGCTCTGTCGAAAGAACTGAATAAGTTGTAATTACAAGGTCATAGGATGCCAATTTTGATGGTGAAATATATCCATGCTGACTCACACCCCTAAAAAAATAAAGTATAGACTGTAGTATGCGTTTAAACTTTAGGGTTTAAAGTTTGAGCTTGGTTTTAAGCATATTATGTTATACACATTACATATTATACATACTTTTAACATAAAATATGAATAGGACGAGAAACGTGGAGCCCAGGTGGAAAACTATTGAGAGACTATAAGCGCACTTACTTGTAAAATAATATTTTGATGTGTTGGTTCTTGACATGACGCTGAATCTCATTTATCCATTGGTAGCTAATTGTACTGGGAGTGATAATGAGGGTGGTGGATGCTTCAATTGGTGGCTAAACAAAAACAGAAAAATAATTACATTAACCTTTTGTGGTTTTTCCCCAGCAGCATAGGAATTAAGCAACAAACATAACGACTATCAAATTACCATCTTAACTTCACAATTTGGGCAGAGATAAGCCAATCGCTCCTTTTTGCTCCGTTTCATGTCGAACATGACGCAGGACGCATGTTGGGAACTAGAGCAATTTGAGCATGTGATAACCTAAAGAAAAAGACGCGGTAGTAATTATTAGAAATGTTTGTTAACTGCATATGTAGGACTTTTCAAAATTATTTTCAAAATTTTACAAGGTTCAAGCAAAAATCAAGTTATTATTCTGAGGATTTCATACATCTCTCAAGTCCTCGATTCCGTCTCCACAAAGGCACTCAAAGTACGCCTTTCTTCTTATTGTCGTCTCAAAGAACTCCCCATGAAACCTGGGATTATGACTGTTCGACGCGGAGTAGGAACTCAACTCCTGTTCATATCGAACCTTCAGGTTTTCATACAAGGTTCCTTTCTTCCCGGCTCCCTTTTTAAAGTCGTTAATATTCATAGCTTTCCTTCCTCCTTTCTTTTTGGTGGTTGCCTTGGCTTTTTTCTGTCCAGCCTTTTTCGTCGTAGTAAGTCGAGGTTTTCTTCCCCTTTTCCGCTTTGGTTTCGCTTGAACAGTTTCTATTTCTAGCTCTTCATCATCTTCATCTTCATCTTGGTCGACATTGTGTTCTTCCTCCATCATGGACTTATCTGCATCAGCATTATCATCTTCCACAGAACTATCGTTCGTACCTTCATTTTTCACGCTCTGTTCCTCATCACCAATGAAGTTATCATTATCATTATCGTTGTCCTCTTCATCGGAGCTTTGAATAATTCTAGCCGTCCTCTTTCTTTTTGCACTAAACACTTCTCCTTCTTCTACATTATTTACACCACCTTTGTCATCATCATCAAAGTTCCGGGCTTCAAATTCACAAGGAGACGCAGCTCGCTTTCTTAAAAATCTGGGATGATGAGGGTGAGTCACAGTTTCGTTGTTTGTGACTTGATCGTCATCATCATCATCATCGTCCGAATCCTCCAGACATCTTTTTGAAACCTTTCTCTTGCTACCCCTGTTACTCAGTCTTTTGGTCCTCTTCCTGCCTTTGACAGGAATGTTTAAACTGAAATCACTGTCTTCGGAGTCGTCTTCCTCTGTCCCACTACTACTGTATTTATCACTTTCTTCATTATCATCACCATCTTCTTCTTCTCCCTTAAATTCCTCCTTTTCACATGCTTCAGGGTTGTATTCGATACTCTGCATTGAATTGGCTGTATTGGACATGGGACGAGGATTAAGTAGAATAAGTGAAAGGACTTCCACTGTCTTCCCCAATCCCATTTCGTCAGCTGGAACAAATTTAAACCAAAAAACGGTGTAAACTTACAAGATTTAAGTAATTGGCTTTCAATTATTTTTACTTGTCATACATTTATTTTTATCTCTCACCAATAATTCCGGCTCCTCCAGTTTGTGGGGGGATAGCGCATCGACTCCAGCACACATAGCCAACATAGGAATTGTAAAATGCTTCCTTTTCTCTTTCCACGACTATTCTTCCTCCAAATTCATCAACTTGATCCTCTTCCTCGTAATACGATAATTTAACTTGAGTAAACATCTGCTTGAGAAATAGATTTTGAATGTCAATTATTTGAGCTGATGCGTCTATGGCTTTGACCTGACCTTCATCTTGATTTTGTTCGTTCTCATAACCAATCGCCTTTTCTCGGAAGAGCATCCATTGAACTGCTTTCTTTTGGTAGTCCCGCAAAACCGGATTCATGGACGGGTGTTGAAGAGAAAATGTTGGGGTGGGAAGCGTTTCGTTTCTGTGATACTTTTGAACTTGACCATAAAACCATTCAATGTCCTCCTTTTCTTGATTCTCAATTTCTAAAGAAAAACAACAAAAACAACAATTTTCAAAGATATGAAGCCAAGAGCTATGAGCCAATTTTACCTAGTGAAACTGAAATAAAGTTCAAATTCTGCCTAAAACACTTACTTTCAACGCTTTTCACTTTAAAAAAGTGGTTTAGTAGGTGCTTTGTCGAGATGATAACACTGGGCATTGAGTTTAAATCATGATCTCCAATTACAACAGACTCTAACAGCATCACATTGATCGTCAAGCTTCGATCCTCCATTGAATAACTTGCAAGATCCAACCGAAACGATTTCTTACTTCGTAGGCCTTGATTTATTAAAAGATGAAAATCAAAACAAAATTTTTTGTCGTGAATATTTTGCATCAAAAATTTTAATGAATTTGAACTTATTTAATATTTTCATGATGATAATATTATACTTGTACGTACCATCTAATAAATGTAAATCCATGTCTGTCCGCACTTCACAGTCATAGTAGTAGTGTTCTACATTTAGGTAATTGACTTTCCTATGCTTGTACTTTGCCTTTGTAGCCGCATTTGGGAAGGGAATTCGGGCAGACTCTTCATCTGACAGGAGAACCTCCTTTTTAAACAAGACCCTACTATTACAAACATCTGAAAGCCTGGTGAAGAAAATCTCAATGGATTTGGCCTCTCGAACGAGGGATGCAATTTGCTCTGCATCAACATGCGAATCATTAGCTTCAGAAGAATGATGACCAACTTCCGCACTTCCCAGCAATATCAACTCAAAACTTGATAACTTGTAAGCCTTACTGTCATTGGGATTGTTTTTATTTTTCTTAATGTTTTTGGTTTTACTATTGGCACTATTATTTTGAGCTGTTACATCATTATCGTTCTCGTTATTACTAATAATACTACTTTCATTTTCACCATCGCCATCCTCTTCGGCGTGTACACGTTGAGAATTGTAAGTTGGAGTTGGGTTGATTTTAATGGGGAGTAAATGGAAGGTTTTTAAATTTGTGATTTTTCCCCGACATTCCACGTTTCTGGGTAAAACGACAGGGGCTAAGGGTTTCGGAGGTTTCGGAACTCTGACAACTTTACTTTTGTATTTCTTTGGAGCACGTCCTTTCCGTCTCCTCCTCGGCTTTCTCACGCCGCTGTACAAGGAAAAGAACAAACAATATATAATACATGTATGCAAAAAAAAATATATAAAATGCTTGTAAATAATAATAAATAATATGGGGGTATCTATACATTTCGCTTGAATCAAGTTCCATATGTTAGGCTTACACAGTCATAGCTGCTGGAATTATAGTTGAAATTGAAATTCTACTAGGACCAGCCATATTATTTGAATTTGTATCACTTAAATCCTCATAAAATGAGTCATTATCCTCATCTTGAACAACATACTCAACATTAACTTCATCTTGAACTTCTAGTAGTCGTTGTGAAGCAGGAATTAGAGGAGGAATCGGAATAGCCAGCTCTGCTTCTTCTTCTGTCACAACTTGAGGTTCTCGGATGGTAAGATTACTAGAAGATATTTGGTGTTGAGGTAAGAAATTTTGTGGTGGTTGCTGCTGCTGTTGTTGTTGTTGTTCTGGAGGGTTTAGAGGATTTATATGACTAGCTGCCGCAGTTTCAGGCGTCCATAGTCCGGCCACTGTAGCCACATCAACCAAACTTGCACTGGCACCTCCTTCCAAATTTGGGATAGCATTTCTCCTAGCTAACAATGCACTACTGGTGGGAACCACATAATCTTCATCAGATGCAGAATTTTCCTCTTCCTGCTCACTTTCCGAGGCAAACTCGTACGTCTCCTCACCGTCTGGACCAATCACGAGACGAAATCCTTTAATTGTCGACATTTTTTCCTGTTTCCGGTTTCTAGCTCCGCTCAATCGGAATATAAACAATAAAATAGTCCAGCAACTATGTACTATGTACTAGACAAAGACGCTGAACCGCTGAACAGCTGAAAGCTGAACCTGAAGGATGTAAACGAAAAGCCAAATACTAATCAAACAATAATCATTGTTGTGTATAATATTCTTAACAATCCACAATCTATTTTTATACGCGTGGGTTTAAAAGGGTAATAAAGGACGTCTTTCTTTTTTTAAAATAGATATTTAGATAACAGATAACAGAATCACGAGGTTAAGAAACTTACGTTTTGCTCTATCTAGGCTAGCTAAGCTAGCTGAAGTCTAAAATTTCGGCGTGTACATAAAAGTTGAAAATTAAAGGGAAAAGAAAAAGGAAGACACGAGCAGGATTGAACGTTTGAGCTAAAAAAAACCCTAATCACTAAATATTCTAATATTATTCTAAACTCTAAACCGGAAAAAAACGACACCAGCTAACCATAAAACAGTTTATGGAAACAATCATGTCGATTATTGAACGAGCAAGGGCTAAAAATAATTACGGAGAAGAGGCAAACACTACAGATAAAATAATGAAAAGGTATTTAAGTAAGTAAGTAGAATCACACATACTACACACACAATTATCTCAACTTTATCTCGACGTATAATTATAATTGATAATTGAGATAATAGTGTTTAAATATGAGACCAAGCCCAAGGGCTTCTGAATATGAAAAAATTTTCACCAATAGCAAATTTCCATGCAAAACTGTATGAGACCAACTCCATGTATGTATATGTATTATGTATGCCTAGAGAACGAATTTTTTACACCATGAGGTTTTCAAAAAAAGATTTTATGATATGATTATTTTCTATTGCTTATATTATTACTGATGTATTTTAAACTAGCCAAACATTGATGATTAATTAGTGCCCGTTAAGAACGAAGTTGATGAAATGCATGCAAACTTTCAATGAATACTTGAGTATAAAAACAATAAAGTTAGATCAACACCGTCGAGATTTTTTTTTTTGTAATCAACATAATATCCTCATTTATTATCTTTGTTTGAATAAATGACGAATTTTAAAAGGATTTTATATAGAGTACACAATACATTCAGATATAGTCTACTCGTCATCTTCTTCTTCACCGCCACCGCCACCTTGTCCCTTCTTAAGGTTCTTCCTCTTGACACGTCCAGCACGACCACCACCGAAGGGTGACTTGAGTGAAAAGTCAATATGCTTTTGCGAGTCTAGTCGCACCACAAACGAGGGGATGTTGACAACTTGCTTCCTCACTCTGTGTAAATAGCAAAAAACATAACAATTTAAAATTAATATTGAATATTGTTAAGCATTTTATTATGTGTGTACCCGACACCGTAGCTGTTCAACTGTCTAACTCACTGTTAATTCAACTTCATGGTCTAAAATACTTGTCCCTTCAAAAATAATGAATTGAAAAAAAACTCTATAGAGATATTTTTGTTTCATTGTGGTTGATTCAGATTAATAATTATTGGATATAATCATTGTTTTTGGCCTTCATATAAGAGGTGTCAAATTAATGCTCATCATTTTCAACCTTTGATTTACACTACAAACGACAATTGAGGATATTGTAGAGTCAGCTGGTATTGGATTAGAAACGCATTTCTACAATATTCAATTGTAATTTTTTTTATTTCCTAATTATAATCTTTAAAAGAAAAGAACCCTAGTGAACGTTATTGGAGTCTCATAATAATATTCAAGTAATAATAAAATGTGTGTAAAAATTTCGTAAAGAAAAGACAAACGTACCGAATGTGTCGCTGTCGGATTAGGACTCGAGCATGATGGATGGATTTGGCGAGTCCCAATTTAAAAACTTGTGTTTGAAGTCTTCTTTCGAGGAAATCTTCAATTCGGAGACCTAACACGTAATCCAACTTCATTTTACTTTCCTCGAGCACACCAATTCGAACGAGACGTCTAAGAAGGGCATTACCTATAAATTAAAAATAAACAGTAACCAAAATGATTACACAAATGAAACTTTAATAGTCACTCAAACTCAATATTCGAATTACTTTATATCAGAAAAACGCGTTAGAAAAACTAAAAGGGGATTTTTCATTCCGGGTTGAATCAGATTACTAAATATTAGATAGAATCATTGTTTTTGGCCTTCATACAAGAGGTGTCAAATTAAATGCTCATCATTTTCAACCTTCAAATTATAATTACATAATAATTACACACATTCAAAATTCAAAATAGCATGCATTGTAAAAAAAGCATGCGACAAATACATCATGTAATAAATCAATATAATAACACTCCACAACTACTTTTGTAATCATATTATTGAAATAAATAGTGTTGGATTTAAAAATAATATGCAATAATAATATACCTTCAAAAAGACGTTTAGGGTCCTTTTCATCTAAAGTAAGCAGCTCACGAGCGGCCTTTCGGATTTTAGCTAATGTGTATTTTACTCTCCACACTTCACGCTTATTACGAAGACCATATTCTCCAATTATCTTTAATTCTTGGTCCAATCTAAAATAAAGTAACAATCAACATTTTAATGATGAACAACAAAAATTATCATACTATTAACTCTACAAGTACAAACCGCCGGTAATTTCATGAAAGACCATGAATATGAAACATCATGGCGGAGGAAGCTAAATAAAAAGTTTTGGAAGCAATATATTTAATCGAGTCTTTAAAAAATCACAATTAAACTTACCGAGCCTTTTCGAAGGGTCGTCTGGGGGTGACGTAAGTCTTACGGTGGACCGAGGGTGTCCTATGATTGACCATCTTGAAAAATTTCGAAAAGCAATTCCAAAATAATTATTCTCCTATCCCCTATCCAATCTGCTCTATACAAAAAGAGTCTGTCCCATTGATGAGCCGTGTGGTTCTGGATTTAAAGGCTGCCGGGACCCGAGCGGTTTTTTTTGAATCCAAAATCACATTTTGCTACTTTTAATGCATCCTTGTACATGCTTTTGCTATATCCTTTATAGAGCCTTTGTTCACATCTGCAGTCACTGATGAAAAACATGCAAAAATCGTTTTCGTCAAACTTAAAAAATTCATGAGAAAAAAGAACAAATGGCCTATAAAACTTTTATAAAAGTGAAAAGACGTCGGATTTTAGCATATTTAAAACTGAATCATTTATATGTAGAAAATATGGAATATGTATGGAAGAAAAAAAAATTATTATAAATAATACAACTTGGAGTTGGACATTTTTTAATGCGTATAAAATTTTTTATTTCTCAGTATTATAATGTTCAAGAAAACTTGTTTTTGAAGGTATTATTAATAGGTAATAAGTTCAATATTATGTTGTATAAATCATTATCGTTATGTATTACATGTACGTTAGTCACTCAAGTTTTCATAAATAATAATACATTATAATATTATACACATGTATATTCTGTTAAAAATGTAAGTAAACAACATGATGAATAATAACAATAAAGTTTTAGTAAAAAAAAACTTATGATTAATTTTAGTTTCGTCATTCGTGGTAAATATTTTGTATTAATGTTTCGTGTTGAATGATTTTGTGTACAAAATACTAAATTACACATGCCTAAAATGCTACAATATGTAATACATAAAAAATTTAACAATAGGGACTTTCCGATTCCCATAATATTTTGCTTTTCGTACTCCGTACGCTACTCTAGGACGCGATCGTAGAGT
>JAQIVE010005178.1:0-13301 GCA_034698285.1 Sminthurinus bimaculatus | reverse complement strand
ATCCAAAAGGAACAATATGAAGGGGTACCTCCTTAACTTTTCATATAAGTGTGCAGAATGAACAGGTCTAATGTACATACTTACGAAGAAACACAACAAATGTTGGCTCTGTTTAAAGAGTCGGTCGCTGGGGAAAGTCCCGAGAAAAATGTTTGCTCAAGCTACATACTAAATACATACATAATACATACATATCCTACGCAAACATTTGCTTCCATCTGCATGCATGCATGCATGTACATTTGCTGTCTTTTTCTCATTTGTAATTTTATACTTTATTCTTTCTCCATATTTTTTTGTCTCGTACTTGTACTTTCTCCAGAGAAAGTATGGTCACAAATTTGGCAGTATAATATCATCAGAAAATAGGGCAGAACGAGAAAATGATCAAGAACAAGACAAATGGAAAATTTTAAAGAAAAATTGTGCTTTCACCCTGCAAGATGGAAAATTTGTCATTCCGCAAGTCAGCTTTCACTCAAAATGAGAAAAAACGTTTAGAATACAAGAGAATTTCCCAAGACGTTTGTCTTTTACTTTCTCCACGTACTTTCACCCCCACTTTCTCCATCTATTTGTTTTATTCAAAGAGAAAAGTCACCCCGAAATTTCTCGGAACTCTATCATTTTCACCGGAGAAAGTTGGAGAAAGCATGTACGACAATACTTTCTCCGACTTTCACTTTACAAATAGAGAGTGTGGATAGAAAACCAGGCATAAAAAGAAGGCTCTTGTAAATTTCGATTCAAAATTCATGACGGCGAATTCATTTTATTAGGTGTATATTTTTTGTGCAGAATATTTCCGGGATTTAATTCAAAGCTGGAGTTTTTCTAAAAAAGTTGAAGCTGCTCCTTTTTTGTGGAAGAATGCATATCTACAGTGTACACAAAATCATGGGGAAGAAGATGAGCATGTGTACTCTGTACACTGTATACACATTGACTCTGTCGTCGAGACAGGAATTCCAGGCACACAAGCCTCAATGGGGAATGGAAAAAGGAAGAAACGAAGAGAGTGCAGAAGGATCGAAGGAGAGAGTTGGAGAAGCGCTACAATCTGCAATAAGATTAATGGTCTATAAAAAGCCGATAAAACTTGCATCTGCCAAATTTTACGGCGCTCTCCATACGTCGCTCTCTACACACAACTCTCCAGTGTAGCAGTCCTTACTTTAAGGAGAGAAAAGTTACGTATGGCTCATGGCAAAGGACAAACAAGGATGAAAATCCGAAGCAGATTCTGAATCCGAATCCAAATCCAAATTCGAATCTAAAACTGAAGGTAAAACAGATGGTAGACAGGATGCAGATCATCAACATTTGAAAACAGTTGAAGAGTAAGCGTCAGAGACTACAAGTTTTTCAAGTCGTCAAGGTGGGAGACGCGAGGAGATTTTTTATTGCTCATTAATTACAGCCTAAATTTATGTATGTATGTACATGTATATACACGTCTGGGATTAGAATCGGAAATCAAATCTGTTCCCTTTCCTCTCTGCTTTGTGAATGAATGAGTTGGTGATTTTTAACGATTGTCCAAATGAAAGGCAAAAGAGAGGTAATAAAATGAAGACGTAATTTTCGCAACCAGAGTCTGGAAATTTTAGCCTATTTTATCTCCGTTTGCAGTTCCAGTTTTAGATTCATTTTTGCTGTCTGTCGGTCATCCGAGCTAAAGAAGGCACACAATTTTTTAATGGTTGAGTTTTTAATGGTCGAAACAATTTTGTCTTTCAGTAAATATTAGTTGGAAAATAAAGTTCAAGGATTTGTATGACCTCAGTTTTTCCGAAATTTTCAGACTATTACTACTACTGCTAATAAAAGCTCCAAAGAGACTTTAATTATAATTCTTCACCAGTCACGTATCTCCTTCAATTCGAGGATAGAACCGGCATTTTTAGCCATCCTGCTCAATCTTCATCTCGATACACGATACATCTTAGATACAAAATTTAGGAAGGTTTCCTAAAAAGAAATTCCTGTCTTCCTGTCCATTAAGCTACGTTTTTTATTTATTTACCTTGAACAAACAAACACTCACGTTTTTTCAAGGACTTTGACGCCGATCAAACGTCCCGTCAAACACGAAGGGAAATGAACGAGATAAATAAATAAATAGATAAACAATCACGATTACGACACGGATAAAATGAAAACAGGAAAACTGTACGAATACATGCATACAGTATTTGTATTATTTTGTTTTGCATTTTGTTTGCCGCCAATCCTTGTTTTCTCCGTGTACTTGTATTTGTGCCCTATTAATCGAGGTCAAGAGGTCCGGAGACAGGCTCTTTGTTTTTCAGTCCAACGCGACTCTCTCTCTCTTCAGTTTTCAGCCCTCTTTCTACTAGACACGGACGAGACGAGCAAAATTCTGGATTAGTTCATCTTCCATCATTTTACAAAGATTATACTCGTACATATGTACAAGATGACGAGAGCAAAAGGCGGTGATTTGGGCAGGCACTCGAGTCGCAATCTAAATCTCTGTCGAAAATCCTTTCATGCAATTTGTATTGTATTTGCTTGTGCTTACTCACATTGTGTCTCCACTTAATTTGATTTGAACTTTAGAAGTTGGGACTAAAAACAAAAACTAAATGAAGGGCGACGCCGTCTGCTTTCTCTGTATTGTGTATGCAAATTCCAGGAATTAGATTTGAAGTGGTCAAACTGAGACCATAGTTTTGATTCCAGGAACTCAACTTTCACAGGCTCTGCTTTCTCTTTAACTTTCACCAACTGTCGAATTTAATCCAAAATTTCCCTCCAAAATTCTGAGCAAATTGTTCATGTTTTTACGGGTAAACTTTCACTCTGCATGATTACCTAAAAAAGGGGGGGTCAAAAAGAGAAAGTTGGAGAAAGTCCTGACCTGTGCGTAGATGCTGAGATTGAAGGCGACGAGTCCGGTGAAGGGGACCATGTACATGACCACGAGGTAGGCCCAATTTATGTAGATTTTGATGTACAGTGGCTATAAAAAAAAGAAAGGTCACAGGTCAGGTCAACAAAATTTCAGTTTTAATCTCAGTTACGGGTCAAACGTGAAAAAACCCTTACGTCAGCTCGCATGGCGGACATGTCATTCTCAAACATGGTCATGTTGTTGGTGTAGTTGTAGCCCTCAATCGTCTTGACCTCGAACCACCGGGGCAGGTTGTACAGGATGGCAAAGGCCAGCACCGTGATGACACAGTAGCGGGCCCTCCGCCACGTGCACAGGGATTTGGCCCGCAGAGGATACGCGATGGCCACATAACGCTCCAAGGTCACCGCCAGGGTCAGGTACACGGAGGCCGTTTGCGCTGAACAAAAAAACGGGAGAAAGTTGGTAAAAGCCAAAATTTTCAAGAAATTTTGGGTAGAAAAATTTTACCGCATGTTAAAAAATGTGGTACCTGTCACGCTGATAGGGTACAAGTAGGGCACCCACAGGGGGTGGTAAACCAGTCTATAGGTGGTCAAGGTCCCCATGAAATCGGACAGAGAATACAGTCCAAAGATGAGGCTGGAGGTGAAGACGAGGAGGGAGTCGCAAAAGGCGAGCCCTAACAGGAGACAGGTGACGGAGGACCTCATCTGAGGGCGGGACAACACCACCGCACTCAGAATGTTGCCAATGATCCCCAAAATGGCGACGATGGTGATCCCAAAGCCGTTGACGATGAATTCGTACAGTCTATACTTTTGTGAGATGGAGTTGGGGTAGTAGGGCGGGAACAGGGTGGTGGGGGAGCAGTTGTAAATATCCAGGGTGGTAAAGCTAAAGTTGACGTTAGAGGTCGTAGTCAAACTGATGTTTTGACACAGGGAGTTGGTCAGGTTCTGGTTCAACCCCTGGTTCGATATTGGGTTTGGACTTGACCCTGTGTTCATGGACTGGAGACCGAGGTCACTGCTCATGGTGCTCATGGTCAAGCCTAGACTGCCCAGGATAAAATTTTCCATAGGGGATGAAAAGGACGAGGGTGACATGGACATGGAGGGGGATGACGAAGACGATGACGATGACGAGCTATTCCCCCAAAATGAGGAGGAGACCAAGGAGGACACTGACGTGGAGGACATGGCCAGTCCTCCATCGCTGACCATCATCTTGACTTATTATGTATTGCACTTGTTGATTCCGAGGTCAAATTTTAAGGTCAAGGTCGAGATCAAGGGTCACGGGTCAAAGGTCATCCACAGGGTGCCCATTTTAAATCTGGAATAGAGAAAAACCAAAAATTAGTTTTTTTACTTCAAAGTAACTTTTTAACATTGAGAAAGTCAACTCCAGACTTTCACCGCGTTTTGGAGAAAGTGGTGAAAGCAGCCAAAACTTTCTCTATGGTGAAGGCTCAACACTTTCACTTGATTCGGCCTCAATTTCATTGGCAAAAAAACGAGATTCCTAAGCTATGGGACATAAACCAAAACTAAAGCGAAATTAAGGTCACTTGCCCGCCATTAGCATAAATTTCCAAAATAATCCGCAGCGTTTCAACCTATTCATTCATTCATTCATTGAAAATACCGCAAAATATTGTATCGAAATAATAAATGAAACCTTTGAAATCGTCTCATCGACTGGAGGAATTGACAGTTTTCTCGTTTGCACGGTTCAGTTCCAACAGTTCCATTTCCCCATTTATGACGAGTCCCTTTCCTGATACTTTCACTGTGCTTTCTTTGGCTAGTGCTTTCATTTTTCCATGGAATGTATCGTATTTTAGTTTATTAGCCATTCCATAAATTCGGTCATAATATTTGTATAGGAAGGCCGTCATCCTTGTCATTGGGCCATGTTAATAAGGAGCCGGAGAAAGCAAAGAAAGTCCATTGAGTATAACAATATACACACGATGTATGCCCGTATTTGGCATTTAGACCTTGAGAACGGAAGACGTTCATTCGTGTCTCGGAATATTTTCCACGGTGCTTTCACCTAATATATGATATAGACCATACAGTATTTTCAACTCTATGTATGCGAATTTGCATCGGGGTTTATTTAATGCGCTCTTTGTACTGTGTATTGAGTAAGAAGAAGCAGAAGAAGAAGACGGCGGTGATAAAGACCTTGGCGCGGGTTCCTTCCATTTTCTTTCATCATGAGACTCTCTCCTATCTTTCTCTCCCGGATTTTCCAGCCAGGGGCTATTTAAACTGGAGAAAGCGGTGGAGCCCCCATATCTATCTTGAGTTGCCCTAGTAAAATGTTGGTCTGTATGCCAATGCGGAGGAAATGAGGTTTTCATGGCAGGGCCAACCACCGCTCCTCACCTTTCTGTATATTTATCTATCTATTGGAATATCACTTTCACTCCTGCTTTCACTTCGTTTAGTTTTTAATGGGCTTTCTCCACTTTCTCCAACCCAGTCATCGATACAGGAAATAGATTTTTTTAAAATACAAAAATCCAGCTTTTTACAAATTTTAAAATGTAAAACTGGAGAAAGTGGTGAAAGTTACTTTCACTTTCTTTAGAACTTTCTCCAATTTTTTCCCATCACAATGTAACTACAGTTCATTCGTTAAAATATAAAAACAGGAAATTGTTGTTTCAAATTTATGGGTGAAAGCAGAAAGTGAAAGTAAATTTTTTTGGATATAATTAAAGCTTTACAATGTTTGACTTAATTAAATTCTGTGCCATGTTCAATAGTCGAAGAGTTTGCCCAGGTGAAAGTTTTCAATCTCCTACTCTATAGTAATTGAACAAACGAGAGTGAAAGCAGGGAAAGAATTTGCAAATTTAATGGAAAAATAACGGGTTTCTTATGAAAAGAGTGAAAATGGAGCAGCAAAGTTGCCAGAGCCAGGAAATGGTAGCGTGTAGCGTGTACATCCCAAATATCAAATTTTGTCACGTAATTCCTTAATAATCAATAATTGCGTTGCAAAGAAGAAAATCCCTGTAAATTGAAAACTGGATTTGCAGTAGGTCTAAAAAGAAGGGCATTAAAAGGGATCTTGTGAACTCTTAAAAGGAAATCGTCATTTTATCCCCGACTCAAGAGCAGTATGATTAAATTTAAATTTATTCCGATTTATTTCGTTATGCCATCAAGCTATCAAACAAAACACGATAATACCCAATATAATAAAGAAATACATATGGCAATCGCCGCCTTTTTTAGTGAAAGCGCCAATTTTACTCCATGTACTTTCACTTTGCATTTAAAAAAAATTAAAATGTTTTTAAAGAATTTTTCAAAAACAGATTTTACTACAGAAAAATTCTAAAGTAAATTTATTGCTTAAAAAAACTTTCTCTAGTAAAAGGGTTACACATTACAAAAATAAATCTGAGCAGTATTGTGCCTGCATTTTTTGTATTGGTGTTGGATTTCAAAACTGGTGTCAAAATCTAAATGACGGTGTGGAGAAAGCGGTGAAAGCTGTAGGTAGAGAAATAATACACCAGGGAAACTGAAATTTATAGCATACAGTGCGAGTATACGG
This sequence comes from Sminthurinus bimaculatus, assembly GCA_034698285.1. NCBI lineage: Eukaryota > Metazoa > Arthropoda > Collembola > Symphypleona > Katiannidae > Sminthurinus > Sminthurinus bimaculatus. The sequence goes on along the minus strand of JAQIVE010005178.1, from coordinate 6,841 downwards.
GCAGACAGACAGACAGACAGCTCAGTTTCTTTCTCTCATCATCCCAACACCACACCACAACCACCAGCATCATTAACAACAACTAGTGTTGCTTTCTCCCGCTTTCTCCGACCTTCACCACTTTTTCCGTCCAAACACTCAACACACTGAAAATATCTTCCCACAACATAAAATCAGCATTTCTCTAAGGGCTTTGGATGGATGGATAGAGGATAGATGGATGGATAGATGCGGTCCCATTAAACCTGTTTACTTTCTCCCACTCGCTCCAACTAAATCTAAATATGTAATATGTATGTGTACAGGAATATCTACAAACCCGGGTTTTCTGCACGGGCTCCTGAGCTCGGGATAAGTGATTTGATCTTTTAGTTTGAACCTTTTTATCTCCACATGTTCCGCGCATATGCACAAGTGTAGGTGGTTTTGCATATGTAAAGTATAGAAAAAATTCTTCCTGGTTGTTTTACATTTGTTTTATGTCTTTCTTGTTCATTTTATTCCCCCGCTCGGTTTTCCGCTACAAAAAACCATGAAAGTTGTGGTAAAAACAGTTGCTGTGTGTGTGTGTAACACCCACAAATAAAATGTTTGCGGAAGACGCCAAAACGCACGTACATCAGATTCCAAACGTAAAATTAGAATCGCATGGCATGGCATGGCAGTACAGTACAGTACACGGAGTTGCATTCTGTTTAGGGATGAGAGAGCGGAAGTGTGTGTGGTGAGAAACAAAGAGCTAAACTGTGTACTGGGAGAAAGTAAAAGTGCGGGCCGACGACAAACTTGAGACTACTTTCTACTTTCTCCATATATACAAAACGTACTTGCTTTATTTTCCGCTTTCACTTTAACGAGAAATTCTATTAGAGCGTAATGCGGCGGTATTTAAAGGGAAACTGCTTTTGGTCAAATCAGCTCAAGTTCACCAGTGGTTACTTTCACTCGCCTACTTTCACTCTGGTGCTTTCACCATGCCATGCGTGGGCAAATCTAGATTGAAAACCGAGTTGAGATTCAACGGTCAAGGAGAATGTGCAAGGAATGAAATTGGATGGAGAAAGTTCCTTTACTTTGCTTTCTCCTGGTTTTTTTGTCCTTTACTTTTATGTGCAGTCCAATTCGGCTGATAGGACATTTTGACACGTGCGAATTCATCGGCTTCGGAGAAAACGAGAGATAAAAGTATAGGAAACTGGAGCAACTGTGAGAAAGGGATTAAAATAAACAATTGACAACATACATATTGCATTGATAAGATTGCGTGGGAGAAAGCAGGAAACAAATGTAAATCAAACTGAGGAAAAACCTGCAAATCTTGCCTTAAATTTCTAATTCGACCTTTTTATTCCTTTCCCCCGGTAATATCTTGCGTTTTATGAGAACTTTCTCTGCTTTCACCGTTGTTCCCTAGGATACAGAAATTCAGGAGAATTATGCACGTGCTTTCTCCTGCATTTTGACCGACATTTTGATCGTGCTTTCACCCGTAAGTTTTAAGAAAAACTGAAGCATCCCATCTTTTATTAGCTCACTGACACATTAACGAGCAGGTTATTAACTTGAACTGGAAGGCTAACGCAACAGACTTTTGAAATCAACGCATCAAAATATTTTCATAACATATATTTGCAACAGCGCCCCAGGAGAAAGTACAGATAAATAGATGTGGGAAGATAAAAAGGCCGTCAAATTTTATTAACTTTCACCACATTTTTGATGCTCTAGACTCTAGACTCAAGACAGAATGACGCAATTAATTGAGCTTTTCTCAAGGAAACTCAAATTTAGACAGATTTTGCATCCTTGGTCGGGTTTTCTCACTTTTTTACTGTCCTAATTTTATTTCCTTTCCTCAATGGCGTGAGTTTTGGAGTTTTCTTAAAAGTAGTACTTTTTCAAAAAAAAACGTTTTATTTCATGGTAATTGGTTAGGACCGATTTAACTTTAACAAGAGTAAATATAAAAATGTTGTGTTTCAACGAGTTTCTTGTGCCAAAGGGCCAATTTTTTCAACTTTGGTCAAGTTGTCACTTCAAAAGTATATAAAATTACGTTTTTGTGCAATTTATTGGCCTTCTTCAAATTCAGTTGCGGTTGATGATTTTTCAATGGCTTTTTAGTTCAAATTTAATGCTTTGTGCATCAACGCAAGGAAAGGTACAAAAGTAACTCAAGGAAAAAGAAAAACAGCGGGATTCTTCCTTTGGTTAACTTGTGATCCCTTCCCACTATACACAAAAATCCAGAGGAAAAAATGAGAACGAGCCAAGAAGTCTATTTATTTAGAATTGTAAAGGTGATTGCCGTAGATCGACTGAAGATCATGAGAAGAACCAACAGTAATAGCCGTATTGTACAATATTTTGGTCAAGCCCCTCTTCAATATGTACAAGGACTTTTCAACTTTCTCCAGGGAAAGTCGACAGACGGAGTCAATCGTTTTCCGATAACCCCGGCCTCGGAATTCATTCATTCATTGTGTGAACTACATAAGTATAGATAGAATTGCTGATTTTTTACTTAAACTACTTTCTCCACTTTCACCGCGTTTTTTTAATTTCTCAGAAAAAGTTCCCAGCTTTAACCTGACGTCTGACTTCCTGTCCTTTGGCGGAGTGCGATAACAGCGTGGATTGTACATTGTCCATTGTACTTTATTCCATCCATTGTACGTACTTTTTGTACTGCATTTTATATACAAGTGGGACGGAACTCACTCTGCTAAATTTTTTGGACCGTCACCCCGACTACCAAAGGAAAAAACGGGACTTGTGTTGTCAGATAGCCAAATTCATTTCACATAACTTTCACTCATACAAACGTACATGCGTGGAGAATTGTATTAGCCGCTGATAAAAGCGGAGAGTGAAAGTCACAAAAAATTCCGATGAACGGGCTTAACTGGAAATCTTGGAGATGAACGACGACGGAAGGGGATGAAAAGGGAAGGGAAACAATAAGTTTGGATCTTTCTCCAGAAAGGAAAAATTCTCTTATTTCCCGTTCACGACCGTTTCCTCCCTTTGCATTTTATCTTTGCAATTTCTCTGTCAGTTCAGCTTTTTCCTGCTTCTTTTTTTGTATCCTTGACTTGATTTGTGACTGCATAAATCTTCATCAAAATTTTTAAAAACAAAGTCAAGAGCTCTCCAATTTTGTTTGTTTTTTCTACAGCTGTTTCTTTGGCATTGAATTAAAACTAAAATTCAGCCGAATATCAAACTACCAATAGAAGTTCAATTTGAGTAGAAAAACATTCTTTAAAAAAACCTTTTTTTGATGAGCATAGAAACAGAGAGTTTAAAATCAGTTTTTAAAATGATTTTTCGTAAAAAATGCACAAATTCGCAGATTCTTTGACAATGTGTGCAAATTTCGGATTTTTACGCAATTTATTCGCCCTTTTGGAAAATAGTCGAGATTTTTTCCCCGAGGAAAACTGAAGAGGATTATTTTGTCCAGCCACTTGGACATGGTTACAAACCAAAGGAGAAAGTACTGTAACAGAAAGAAAGTGTCATTTATACAGCTGGAGAAAGCCGAGAGAGTTGTGTGAAGAGGACAGGGAAATCCCAAGGATGCACTTGCCACGTGCCCGCACAAGTGGTTCATTCCCATCGCCATTTTTCCACACACACACACACTAGAAAAGCATGGAGAAAGTACTGGAGAAAGTCCTGTGGATCATATTGCATAATAATGATAATAATAACATCATACATGACTTTTCTAAACGCCCCTGAACGAGTACACAAAAGACGGGTGACTACACTGGAGAAAGCTGGAGAAAGTCGAAGAAAGTAACAGTTTCTGCCAACAATTTTATGGAGCATATTTTGGGCTGAAAAGTGGAAAAGTACTCGAGTTGTCAGAGTCAGATGCTGCCTATTTGCCTATGTATGTATGTGTGTACAGTACTTTCTCTTGTGTACTTTCACCAAGAGAAAGTAGACATATAGACCCAGTCAACTTGTGTGTATGTATGTCAAGTATTATTCAAGGGGCATTTAGAGTGATTTACAGAGTACTTAAATAGCTGCCGCTCCAGCACAGAATTCCAGCTCCAGCTTCAGATTCTCCAGTTCTAATTTCAGACTCCAGACCCAGAGTTCTCCATTCATTGCTGATCAACTGAAGGTCATCGTCATTGGGCAAATCATAAACTTATACAAACACACACACACGCAGTTCAAACTACGGCTGCTGCTTCTGCTTCGGTCTCTTTCGTTAGATGAATCATGACGGGACTTTCTCCGGTCACTTTCTCCATGCCCTCAATGTATGTATTGTATTTAGTAGCAAGAAAACAAACAGAGGGTGGCAAAAAACATATCCGCTTTCTCTTGCCCCCGTTCCTCCCGACTATTTCTTCATCTGTTCAACTTGTCGTGAAGGCAGTTCCGGCTCATGAAATATGGGCCACTTTCCCTTTTTTTTGGTCGTGGGGGGTCAACTCGAGACTCTCTAATTATTTTTGTCATTTATTTCGTTTTTTCATAACGAGTGCGATTAAAATGTTTTATTACCAAAACAAACGACGTGCACCAACAATTTCACACGATTTTTTATTTTAGTGTAATTTTTTTATGCTTTAATTTTTCTGGGACAAAGCTGAATTTTAATATTTTTTACGGCGTAATTTTTGTCCAATAATTTTGAAAAATTGAACTTTCTCCTGGATTTATTATTATTGCCGAAATTCTTCATTAGCCATTATTTCTCGTAATTATTATTGTTATTTGGGGGAAATTTTATGGAATTTTCAAAAACAATCCATCTAAGTCTTCAAACACTTTATTAATAATTAAAATTCATTCGTTACAATAATTTAAAAAATAATTGGCATAATGAATGAGGCAGGTCGGGGTGAAATGCAATTATTATGAATATACATAAATACAGCGTTTAACTTTACATCATCCTTTATGCACAATTAATTAACCTCCCGAGGTCCATGCATAACTATTATACAAAGGAACTTTCTCCGCTTTCTCCAGACTTTCTCCAGACTTTCACCATTTTACATTTTACCCTGAATATTGAATTACTGGCCTGGCCTGGTCTGGCTTGGTGCATCGTCCCGCATCTTAAATGAATGTTAATGGCTTTCAAATTCCTCCTTGCATCGCCAAAATATGCGGGGTGAAAGTAAATTAAGAGCAGTCAATTAACTGGGAGCGGGACGATGTTGTTACTCCTTGTATAGGAAATTTAATGCGATTTCTCCAGTTAACTGCGGCTCAAAATACAGACCAAAATGCCCCCTTTAAATGCATACATACATACATATGAATTTATTTATCTATTTGACTCTCCACTTGTTTTGGCAATTTTCTTGGCTTGACTCTTATTTATTTTATTTCGCTAGAAAGGAAGGAACAAAAGTCAAGTGGAGGGAATGAGTATAAAAACAAATGCTGAATGCTAATGCGACTCACGAGGTATCTCACATGTACAATAGATAGATAGATGTATGGCTAAATTACATTTTCCTTTTAGCCGCCTTTCCCTTGCTTTCTCCGGGACTTTCTCTGTCCCGTTTCTCCGACTTTTGCCTCGTTTATTAGATAAGGAATCACAATCACCTTTTTCAAATCGAGCCGTTTCTTGAGGCTCCGTTTTATTTTATTTTGTTATTTTTTGCCGCGGGAGTAAAAACGGAGGAAGCGGGAGAAAAGTGTAGTCAATAAGTCCTGAGTCATCCTCGTCTTTATTTGTCCATAAATGTCGGGCCCGTTTCCTGCATTCCTTTCGTGTTTCACTCTGGCCTTTTGCGTTGGCTTTCACTTTTACTTTCTCTTGCGATTCGGATTTGGATTTAGATTTAGATTTCGACGTGGACTTGACTCTAGAGATGGATAGATTTTCAGTGCAATTCCAAGCGCTCTTGATCCTCTCTCAATCGCGGCGTTTTAAAAGACGACGAGATGGAGGAGCATATCGATCTTTTATTGACAATTTGAAGGTTAGTGGACCATTTCTCATGAATAAGCATGTGCTTTCTTTTATAGGCGGAGAAAGTTGGAGAAAGTCTCGGCTACGCACAAACCATGCATGTATGTATACGTGACTCATGACATGTGACCCTCAAATGGAAACTGATATATATATATATATATATATAAAGAGAAAGCGAACTTTCTCCAGCTTTCTCCAGATTTCAAAAAAATCGTCTTTGCGTACTTAATTTTTAATGGAGCATAAAATTAGGCAAATTTGCATTCAGATGCCTGAGGAAATGGTTGGAGAAAGTACAGTGAAAGCAGTTTTCCTGGAGAAAGTGGAAAAGTGAAAGTCCTTGCGTAGGCAACTTTCACCGTGAAAAATAAAAAAAGGTGAATCCTTCTGATTATCAACAAGACGTACGAAATTAGTTATTACTTTGCAAATTCTTGATTTATTACTTTGCTAATTAATCCAATTTTAATTCTTATCCTTGACCCTACATCTACATGCATTTTATACAAACTTTCTCCGAAATTCCTGTGCGTTCATTTCCTTTCGGATTGCGGATGATGGATCGTGGCCCGTGGAGTAAATTAAAACGCAGACCAGATTCCGAAATAAATTCCGGAAATTCCGATCCTGCTTTCTCCGCAAAACCTTGCAAAATACATTGATCCCGAAGCAAAGCCAGAGACCGACTAATTACCACGGGGTTCAATTTCGACTCTACTTTCTCCAACTTTCACCAGCACCATATTATATTCCAGAGTGCATAACATTGCCATTGTCGGCAATCATTGTGACGATGATAATAATAACAAGCTGCGCTTCGCGCGGGCTTGCATTTGATTTGCGCTGCGCGCAAATCAAATGGGGTCCGCTCCTCGCGGT
>JAQIVE010005177.1:0-13305 GCA_034698285.1 Sminthurinus bimaculatus | reverse complement strand
GCTATAACATACTATCAATATAACATCGATCACATAAATAGTTAAGGAGCAATTGAGATTTGAAGTTCATCAAAAATTTTGGTCCATTTTTTTCGGTCGACAGTGTACTTATGTAAAGAAATTTCGTAGGTAAAGGATATTCTAAAATAGTAACTATTGACAAGGTATAGTGATTGAGTTAACTAAATATATTAACTGTGTGTATGTATGAGCAGTGAAAAATGCAAAATAAAAATAAAATGAAGTAACTAAATACAATGTTCTGTATATCTATTTATGTATGAATCTTTCAGAGGTAATCATATTATGCATTGTACTTACTACTTCCTCATGCAATTAGGGAAACTATACCTCTGCAAAACATTATCCTTTTCCCTGTCAAATTATACTTACTAGGTACACTTGTAAAAGAGCGTTGAGTATCCTGGAAGGATCACAGCATGAAACGTGAAGCGTGTGTTGGAAAATAGAACATGAGACGAATTTCATTTCCAGTCATAATGATATCGAATATGTAATATCGTATAAAAATCACGTTTATTTTCAATATTATTATGTTATTCCTTATTTGTGATTTTGTGTCCATATTATCATCTCATTTGAAATTCACAACCCACCTTCTTTCGTCATGGTAATGATGATGATCGTCATCTACATCGGAGGAAACTATCGTATGTTTGTAGTTTGTATGTATATGTATGCAGAAAGTTAAACCAAAACCAGAAAGAGTTTTGTATTTAACTTTGAACTAACCTTCACAATATACAAGTCAGTCAACTTTTGCTACTATTTTAGGGGAATCAACTACATAATATTTTCTTTATGGTGCCTTTGTCTTTGCTGTACATACTGATCCACATTGCATAGTTACACACATACATAAAAGCAAACACAATAGCCTATATTTTCATTAGTTCATTATATTTAAATGATGATGATGATACTATACAATATACTGTAATATCTTATAGTATTAATATTTTTGGTATGGTACATGGTTTTATTATGTCTAAAAAAGTCATGCATATGCATGTATGTATCGAATTCTCAAAGCCACATGTTATGCATACTAAGCGCATATATATCCCAAACCTAAACATATTGTTTGTTATTTAGTGTTTTGAAAACAAAGGCATATAATATTATATGGCTAATACCTATATTTATTGTGGCATGTTACACATTAAAAAATGCTACATATTTCATATATATCATACACTGTTAACTTTTAAAATAATAATAAATGCGAGAGGGCAAAGGCAACATGAAACGAGAAGAATGTCCCTGCTTTAACGACATGTTCCTATTGTTTGAGTATATATGAGTTTGCTTGTCCTGTAAATTAATGTTACAACTTAATTTTTAAATGAATTGGTATTTAGAGTTCAAAACATTGGTGCACAACAACAGCATATATGCATATGAAGTTACTCATTGCTTACATGTTTACACTTTGTCAATTATTTTGTCACTGCTTCGACAAGCCTTGGATACATTTAACTACAATTTAATATTTATATTTTTATTTATTTGCTCCCATTCTTTCTCCTTGCCCCTATAAAATAAAAAAACGATGCGCACAATTTTTTCAAAATCAAAATATTGTATCCTGATTTGGTTTCTTGTGGAGCAAAAAATTTGGGGCCATAAAGTCTGCTTGTGATGTTCATCTATTAATAATAAATACTAACTAGTATTCGAGAGAAGGAGTGTGTATTCAACTGATTATTTTATTTAAATTTAACATCGAAATTTGAATTACGGCAATTAGTCTGTTGTAGATACATATGGTTATGTGGACGCCTGGCTCTCATGCTTGTTTTGCATATTGATCTACCGTCTGACCGGCATTTGACTTTGACTTTCAAGTCTTCTCCACGTCTGCAATCACATGAGATTGGTTGGTTGGCAACTGATGCATCAGTCTCTCTGTATAGCGTATAGCATAATAGATATGTATCTGTATACAGCATATACAAACTTCATAACAACACTGGACGCTGTACTTATATACACTTGTTTGTATGTTATGATCATGATGAACCTTTTTTATGATTTATGCATGTAGCGTAATGTATAAAATTATCATCATCTGAATATGAAACGTCTAGATAATACTGCATACTGATACTTCTCCTCTGGCGATTACGTGCTGCATATTTTGTACATTTATTTTAAAAATATTGTAGCTAGAAACAAAAAGTCCTGAAAAGCTTCTTTTGTGAACTAAATTCAGGTCAGTACTTCTTTGAGCTAATTAATAAATGCAAATCTCTGGAATTAAATAATTAAATTATGTGAGAATTTTCACGTGCATCTCCACTCTGTCGCTGATATCGACCTCATATACCTAGATGTCTACATACATATTCTGCTAATAATTAGTTAAGTCTTCTTATAACATGACCACACTGTGTCAAAATATATTATAATATGTATGTATGTACGATTACTGACATAAACTCCTTCTCACTGTCACTGTCTTTTGTCTTTCTATATTATGCTGAATATCCCATGCAAGTAGAAGGTAAGAATTAAGAATAATCCATTATTACATACCTTACATTAAGGTGCATGGACTCAGACTTACAATTAGACGACACTGATAAAGTATTAATTTTATAATGGAATTATTTTACGAGAGAATGAGAAAGAGAGAGTTAAGAACAAGGCTCAGGATTGCTCCAAAGTGACTATTTTCCATTATATTGGATGTTTTGTGCAGCATGATACAAAGTTTAGTTTGTCCTTGTAAATAAATGGATACACACTTGACAACTTGCGCTTTTAGCACACTAATACATATTTTATTACGTACATATCAGCTATCAACTTGAGCTGGAAAGAAGTTTGTTGCAGAATCTCTCTGTGTCAATTGTCAATGCAATATTATGCGTGCATATATTTATTTCCAGCTGCAGACCACAACATCAAAATATTGACAAAAAAATTGCACCATGTGTTTTTCGTTTTGAGTCAGAAGAAAGTCAAAATGTTATTCGGCCTTTCTTTCATCTTTTTTTCATTCCGTCTCGTCTTTTGTACTGCATACATAAATAACATCCATACATATCAAGAATACACATATAAATATATAGAAGATATAGATATATGTGTCACGTAATAAGTAGGAGTGTGTTTTTGTGCAATTGTTGTGGTCTGGTGTGTTTTTATGCACATGTTTTTTATACATGACAATATACTATTAGACATTAGACACATAATCCAGTCCAGGTGGGAAGGATGAGTTGGCAATTTGCAAAGAGTCCATGTGTTTGCATTTTTATTTGTGCTCTGTATTTATTGCGTATTGCAGAACAAAGTAATAAGTATAGGGATAAGTACAATAATATCGTGATAATGTTAATGACAATCACTTGAAATACTTGAGAAAGGGGAGAACGAAAACGAGTGGAATCAGGCGCATTTATTTTTTCCAGCATAATACTTAAATTACGGATATATTATTATTGTACAAAAACTAGAACTTATATACTCGAATTCGAATATATCGTAAGGTTCAGCTCAATAATATATTATAGGAATAGCGCAGACAGCAGGTAGATCATTCCATAGTTTTATATGATGATATACATTATACATAGACGTATAGTGTATGTTGTATGTATTACATAATATGTATACACTGTGCATTGCAGAGCACCATTGTGTCGGTTGGTTACGGCGTAGATAAACGCCGCTTGTCATAAAATAGCCTTGCATATATTACAATATTCTCTGCGTTTTGTACTTATACTTACTTACTTAGGTACGATTAGTTTGTATATTGTGTATGTATAGTGTATAGTGAATGGGCTGGAGTCAGAATCAACTATTTAAAAAATCCTGTTTGTCATATCATGATCCACGTTTTGCCTTTGTTTCATTTTATTTCACTTGAGCTTTTGTTGTTGTTGATGTTGTTGTCATGTGTTTTTTCCTGTCTTTTTACCCTTCCAGCCCAGTACATGCATGTATTTGCAATTGTATGTATGTGACTAAATTGTTGTAACTGCTGACTGACTTACTGACTGACTGACTGACAGACTCTGGAATTTTTAGCTAAAACGCAGTGTGGACGTATAAAGTACAAATACTGATATGCCAATATTGTCGATAAAGCAGTTTTATACTGACAACTGCTAAAAATTGACAAGTGCTTACTTATTGACTATTTCTGCAAATATAAATAGAATTTTTCAAGCTCCTTGCTTTTTCTTTCAAAAGTTCTAATTTTGACATTATTGCATCTATACTTATACATACTTTGATCCTAATGATGATTCCATCCGGAACGTATAAAACTATATAAAAATATATACAGAGAGGATGGCATTAGATCGATTTTTGGCCATGCCATGGTGAATTGGGGGATAGATAAGATTTGTCCTACAGGAACGACTTTCTACGCAGTAGAAAATTCAACTCACTCGACAAAGAATCCAGCAGATGATTTTATTGCATAGCATGGCCATATAAACTTGTACACCACGTACCACGTAGACGCTCGTTGACTGTGTACTGTGTAGCTATAACGTAACATAACCAGTTCCTTCCATAAGACTCCATACTCCATACATTTCTTTCATCTATATATGTATGTACTGTGTATCTATCTAGCCTTACATTATTACTCTTTATATGGTATACACACTATATCAAGCTTTTCCTCTCTACTCTCTCCGTGTATACTTTGTCAAGCCCAAAGCTTTTCTCCACAGACATTCAGTATTCTGCATTCTGCACATACATAAGAATGTAGATACGTATATGTATAATATTTAAGCACATGCATAAAGTTGAAGTTGGAGAGGAGATAGACGAGAGAGCATTGGAACCAACTTCTTCTTCTTCTTCTTCCTTTTCTTCCATATGCTGTGAATTCCTTTTCTTATACACTACATACATACATATACTCTTGCTCCATGTTCTCAGTTCTCAGTGTGCACTTTGCTGCTAAGATGTGCTAATATGAGGCCATATATATACAATCTACAATCTTCATAGGGGAAGACAGGTTTTTCATTTCACTGTCGGTCGCACGTAGGCACTATGCAGCAAACCAAAGCAAAGCAGGAAATTTATACCGAGAGCACCGAGCATACTTTACTTACTTACTTACTTACATAATACTTATTTGAATTTGATGCACAAGTCTTGCGAGTCACTGTGTAACTAATACCAAATACACAGTGTTTATAATATCAGTAGTGTGTTGCATATATTATACATACTTGATACTTGTATATATACTACGTATGTCTGCTAATGATTTCATATTTCTTTCTTTCTCCACTTTATATACTTACTCTTATATCATATCAGAGTGTGAGTATGTAAGTGTGTGAAGAGGGAAACCAGAAACTAAACAAATACAATTCTTCGTTCCAGCCGACCACGAACGAAGACGCCGGTATAATGGCTGTGGTTGTTCTTTTACCCTTGAAGATCTTATTATTACTTAATACTATTATGGCAGTATTATATTATATTAGAATCGGGATATATTCCTGTCACAAAGTGAAAATAGATATCTCGCTTCTTTTTTTACCAGATTTCCCTTTTAAAGTCAGCCATGGTGTTTTGCACATACCCATAGTAGATGCATACTACATACATATGCATCATGAATGCATACTTGTGTACTTTTTTGTGTAAATTCACTGATTGTGCATATATACTACATACTTGTGTGAACACTGAACACACACACGAATATGATAATGAACATGTAATAGTTATCAACATGTCAAATACTCTACTACTTTTTGTGCATAACTAACATTATGTCACTATCGTTGAAGGTATGTTATGCTATGTCAAATAAAACGCAATACATTGTACTCGTAAAAGTAGGTAGTTTTGGGAAAGTAATTCAAGATTTCAAGTAAATAAGTATTAATTCAATCCATGATTATGTTGCTTTTTTTTTGATAATTTTTGAGCTGTTCTCTTTGACTGAGTTTGAGAACGTGCAACAATTTTTCAAAATCTGATGATATTTTAATATTGTACACTTTACATGCTTTGATGTGAAGGAAAAATTGCTGGATATGTGTAATTAGGAATACTAATAATATAGTTAACCAACATCAATGCAAGTATAAATGAAGAGAAAGAAAAAGTAATGTGTGCAAATAGCAGAGAGGAAAATAGACCTTTTAATGTGTGTATTATTTACTAAGTGTGTTATTGGATTGCGGGGAACTTTCATGGTGAACTGAAATTTGCTGCGTAGTGCGTATGTATGTATGTCTGTATTTTGTATGTATACCGGCTTCCATTTTTAATTATCAAAAGCAAAATAAAATGGCATGATGTGGGTAATTTGGACTCGGCTAGTTACTCTAGTTATTTTCTAATTTTAACCAACGTACGTGTTGGCCTAATATATGAATGGGATGGCCGTGGCCGTAGCCATAGTCATAGGAAAAACGAGGAAAGCTGTGTGTGTGTGTGTTTTCCTATTTTGGCTATTGATGTAAGTATGTATACGCATTTATGTATTTCCCATGGATCTATCTATCTATGCATGTTGCTTTGGTAAGGCCACGAGTAGCATACGACTCAAGTCTCACGTAACCGCGTGTTTTTGCCAAATGCCAAATGGTTGTATGTACCATGAAAAAAATAACAAACATTTTATTACATGGTTATGTGTGTATGTATGCGTCCCCAGTTCTTCTTGGTGTAATATGTATAACGTATATCGGAATGCTGCCTAGAAAAAAACACTGGAAAAATAATGGCATTGATTCGAATTGGATTATTTTTTCTTTGAATAATAAAAATAGCAACAAACCATAAGTCTGTATAGCCGAGAATATTTACTTGAAATTTCCTTGGTTACTCCAGATTCTACGCATAATCTACATTCTACATTAATAGAGATTCTGCAGTAATCTCGGAGATTTGGAGATGTACACAGTACAAAAGAAAAACAAAACATGAGAAAATGATCTCGTGTTTAATGTTTAATGTTGAGCCAACAAATTTTCTGTCTAAAGACATCAGCCCAAAATACTAAATGCCAAGCATACATACTTATGACAGTGTTTTGCTATTTTTTAGCAGGCTGGCCCAATTTACAAACTAACCAATCAAATCCGCTTCCTTTATTATTTTTCGACTTTATTTTCGCAGACAACGCCAACACCAGCATTCCGGGTGCACAGAGACCTGGAGGCAGCCTCATCTGATATTACATTACACATACACCGGACCATTTTGGAATTTGGAAAGCAAGCCCCTGTTCTTGTTCCATGTTATGTTATTCATTTCATTTTCAAGGATAAAACATGGAGCGTGTATGTAATGTAATGTAGTGTAAGTGCATGTTGTTTTTTTCGTTTGCAAGTTTAGAGAGAAAGTAAAATGCGCAATTTGTTGGGACGCTATAATATACTCCAAAAATTAACACATGCATATTATACATACATCTTGTCCATAAAAAATCAAAGTCTCTGAATAGCATCTATACACATAGATGATTAGAAATATATTGGCAGATATTTGAAACACGTTCAATCGCAACTATGTAACGTACAATATACAATATACATTTAAGATATGCATAAAGGAGCGGCGTTTTTCCATGATTCCATCCATATGGTAGGAAATAATGCGTATCTGCATAGTGTCGAGTCAGCAACATGGAAGTATATTATGTACTTTTGGTATACAAATCCTTTAGTTCAGTGTGCCATATACAATATACACACAGCTTCATAGGTTGGTGTATGTTTGTGTGTGTATTTCATTTTCATTCTCTTTCCATACCCTCCACGTTGGAAGTTGCATGTATTTTGTATGTAGTCAAAAGGAGAGTCAGGGAGTACGAGTACGAGTACGATGGCTAGAAACGTAGTTTATCGAAAAGTTCTTGAATATAAGCAAGCATTTACACTTTACACGTTTATACGCTTTACTACCGACTGTTGCTTTTGCCTTTGCTTTTGCCTCTGTTTTTCTGTTGGTTGGCTGTAACCCTTTCTCCTTGGCCAGAGAATTTATAAGGTTGGGTAGACGTGCGTGTGTTTTCGTCTGTGGATTGTATGTATACGTATGTATACTGCATACACTTATATGCGCGTTGTTGGCTTGGCTGGGCAAAATGCGTCGTACTGCGTAGTAGTTTTCTACCATCAACCAGACCATGCCATGCCACACCATACCATACCATGCCATACAATAGTTTTTGGCTGACGACTAAAAAAACTCGTCTGCTCACTCTTCTTCTTCTTCTTCTTCACATTCATTTGATAATATATACACTTGTACAATAATAATAATAAGTAACCAATATAAGATATTCATAGATGTATGATGTATGATTGTCTTATAGCATAGCAAGTGGTCTAGCTGCTTCTACATAGCTTGGTTTATGCACAGAGTAATTATGCGTTTTTGCTGTACATGTACTTAAATTCATTAATATTATTGTAGATATTACAGTCAAGATGCATGACTATGACTTTGGTCGCTATAAAAACATCTATCTATCTAGAAATTCTCGTTGTTTCAATAAGCTGGGCACTCACAAAGCTTCCAATACAAAGATAGATATAAATAGTACAGTACTCACAGCAGGTCTGAATCTTAAGTCTATGAGTAAGTACACATATACGAATATCACCGAAATTAGCATTATCCTTTTCTAAATAGCATTAGAAGCCTCTCAATATTAGTAATACAAATACAAACTTATTACATGTGTACACAAATTCCCTTCAGCACCAAAAGTAAATACATTGTAATATCTCATATATTTTTAGATGGTACAGAAGTTCTGCAACTAAATGTTTGAATCCGAGAAAAATTAAAGGTATATAAATAAGCTTAGTACTTTCAAGATGTTCTGTGCTGTGTATTCAAATTGCCAAATTTAAGTAGATTCGAGTTTGCGAAACCTCTCTATTTTTTGAATTCGAATGTCTATCGCTAGATATTTGTGTATTGTATTGTACTCGTGTGGTTATCGACATCCACCCTCCCGGCATGTACATAGGTATAATGTATTTCACATAGCTTACACCTCTAGTATGTATTTACTGTGAGAACCAAGTGGCAAAATCTACTACGCAATGGAATTAAATAAGCTGTAAATATATACTTATTCAAAAGTAAATGGCAAAAATAATATACATATGAATTATATGTAACGCATATTAATAAATCTATGTATAACAGTAATATTATAGTTTGTAAAATGCAAAGTCAAAGTCACGGAATATATGCTTAGATTGTTATAGTTATAAACTAGGTATAAACGCATCTAAAAAGTGAATGAAATAAAAGCATTTACAAAAGAATTCAGTCATTCATTTTATATCATGTACTTATACATAAATACACACACGTGTATGTTAGAGGCTGTACATTCTATACAGTTCAGACCTGCAGACTGTTTGATATGACATAGCAAGTTGTTGTTGTTGTGTTTTTTTCGGTTTTGCATGTACATACACATGTATGCATGCATACATATTAAATACATATGCTTCACTTTTACTATTAAGCGTGCAAAAGTACTGCGTAAATTATATATCTGTGGAAAACAAGCCTACCTGTTTTGCATCGTATTGTATTTGTCATCACGTACGCTTTTTGCAGAGGGAAAATCATCCACATCTTTTCTCAGGACGCCAAGGCATATAGTTAATACATAAACTATACACTGTATGTATAGTATGTACACTTATTACATAATATGTACTACAATATAATGCCCCTTACACGTGCACAATTTTCTGAATGTCGGTGTATAGTGTACAGAGTAGAGTGTAGAGCGTATACAGTATACATACAAATGACAGTGTATTTTCTTTCTGTATGTATGTATTCTGTATGTACAAAAAGATTGATATACATAACATACATGGTTATTTCTTATTTCAGAGCTTATACATATAGGAACTTATTATTTTGTTTTAATACCTGTTCTACTGATTTTCATCTTGATACTGATGTCTGTACTTCAGGTTCTAGAAAAAAAATGAGGGGAAATGAAAAAAAAACCCACACTCCATCCATTTAAAGAAGAGTGTGTCTGTCTATACATTATACATTTTTATCTACAGGTATTTATTGTCATCATTATTATTGTTACATATTATTACATATTAGAATTAAGTGAAATGGAAATAAATGCTGGAGTTTTGTGGTCCTTGACAATAAACACTGACCAAGTGCCTTGATGACTTGAGAAGGAAAGTAAAGAGTAAGAGAGGAAAAAACAAGTAATTACATTACAGTAATTGTACCCTTTGAACTCGGATTAACGATAGGATAAAAGAATCAAATAAATTAATGAGTCCCTGCAGAAATTTCTACCGTAATTAAATGGACTATTACGGATCTATGTACATATGTATTGTGTGTTATTAAACCTATAGTATCAGGAAATACATATTTGGTTTAGTTACAGTCCGTGGGTGGCAGGAAATCCCAATTACGACTAACCTTAAAGCACCTTTAATTTGACCAAATATTACATTTTACCTTAGTTTTATGTATGCATACAACGTGCAATGTACGCGTAATATTACGCGCAAATCTGAAGTTTGTTGTCTTCCTATTTTGTTTTTCTCTATGCACACTCTATTTCCACCTTTTAATGTATGTATTTCTCCACATTTTGTTATTGTTGTAGGTTCCTGGTCAATACTTTTATGATTGTTGTTTTTGCTATTTTCTATTTTTTGTTTCATTTTCCCTGCCACGTGTATAACTTTTATCCATTTTGCTTTTTGCTTCTTCTTTTAAAACTGCATTGAATATTTTTGCTTCCCTATACATGTTATGCACCTTGTTGTCTGTTCTGCGATCCTTTTTATGAGTATTCCGAGATCTGGCTACATAAATGGTTAAATGAGCTATGCCTATTTCATGCGCTAATTTTGAGTAACAGGGAATAGAACGAAAAAGGAATACAGTTCCAATGCTAGTATGTATATAAGCTTTATCTATTTTGTATACCTATGCAAATAGAGTGTGGCAAGTGAAAAGGCTGCGGTAGCAAAAGTTGGAATTAGAGTTCGGAGTTCGGTTTGAAGTGCAGAAGCTAAGGTCGAAGTTGAAGTTGTATAATGTAATTTTAGTAAGTGTGCACGTTGGTACCATATGCAATATGAGTGAAAATTATCGATTGCATTTCATTTCTTTTTAAAGATGGAGATGGCAATAACAGATATAAAGAGAAAATATTATGTATACATACTGATACAGTTATATGTATGTACATATGTAGGCAAGGTGATTTATTAAAAGACGAATCTATCATAACATCCAGCTTAAAATCAAAAAGAAAATAAAATCAGCCGTAGTTTGTACAGCATGTAATGCTGTACTGTCTATGTACGATGTATACAATGTACATTCATACATGAAGATTGAAGATGCACTACAGTTGTTCCACAAATTAATCTGCCTACTTCATTGACTTCCCAGATCGGGCTTCAGCCAGATCCAGATTCAGTTGCAGACCCAGACTTGACTCTATGACAACTACTACTATACAACGAGGACGCCCGATGTACGGGTGTACATATGTATGGGAAGAGAAAGCAGGTAAAAGTACCTGGTGCAGCTGGAGCTCTAGCTGCAACTTTCACCAGCAAACACAGACACATGCTATTTTTGAACTGAGCTCAATTCTCCTGGAATTGACTTCCCCTCATCTCTCTCTCTCTCTCTCTCTCTCTCTCTCTCTATTGCTGTCCCATCTCCCTTTTCCATTTCCTCTCCACTCCTCTTTGTATGAATACATGACGATGGAGAAAGTAGATGAGATGAAATGTAGAGAAAGAGAGAGAGAGAGAGAGTGATGTTGTCATGCCATAGTCATGGCTCCAGCTCCAGATTCCAAATATATCATACAAATTGGTATGTATCTACTTAAATAGTTCTTCATATTATATGACCTGGAGCAGAAGCCACATTGTGCAACTTGTTACATTTTTCAAATTGCTTCCTTGACACAGGCCTGATGAAAACCTCGGTATGACTTCAGTATGATTGATTAAAGCAATATACTTGGAATTTCTCGTCTGCCCCTATCCATTATGTATACTTTTTATTGCAATTATTTAGTACGCACTGAAATCTGCTTTCTAATCATGACCCTATTTGACATGCTCCATCGAGGTCACTTTACCATTGTCTGTAATGGTAAAAGAGTTTTCTACACGTTTTCTAGCACTATAGTTTACAAAATGTAGTTATAAATCTTTGATTTGGATTGTATGATAATATTTAAACCACTTTGATTTCGAATTTTGAGGCTGACAGAGAGTCACAACTTTTGAACAGATGGATGGGTCATGTACCATATCATCAAATATTGCACTTTGGGGGAAATGTCAAATGTCAAGAGCTAAAAAGGATGAACAAGGCGACGAATAGGAAACTGGACCTAGACACACGTATAGATATTGAGTTTAGAGCATTTTCAGGTCTGTCGACAGTCCACAGTGCAAAAAGCAAAAAGATATGAATGTTAGAAAAAAATATGTATCATAATGCGACAGTCGAGATTGAGAAATGTCAAAGGACACTTAAGATTGCTGTGCTAGATTTGTGATCTGTGATATAAATAATGTAGGTATGCCTAAATAATGCATCAGAAATACTACATATGCATATGCTTTTGATATTTGCAACTTTTGGCTTTTATCAGTTTCTTACATATGTACCTACTTATGTTATACTCTTGGTGGCTTATCTAAGATAAGTTACAAGGCGAAAAAATTACTTTTCCCCGTTTTTTACTCTTACTTTTATCTTTGAAAAAAAAGATGAAAAACAAATTGTAGCATCATAAGTATCTAATATAAATGTGAGTGAAAAGAAAATACAAGTGGCACTGAATTGCACGGAATTTCCCTTGATCAATATTTCTTTGCTTTTTTCGTCCTTTTCCTTATTTTTATTGACCATTGATGCAAAGTGACAAGTGCCAATCATAAACTGATAATTAAAATGTTTATACATACATATATGCATTGCTTGTCCGAGAAGAAAAAAAGATGATATATGTATTAATGATATCCGATTTTTATAACTTTATGTATATATATAAATTTCTGCAGTTGAAGATAATTTCTCTCTTCTTTTTATTAGACAGAACTTTCGATCATAATAAATACATTATTTTATTTTATTTTTTCTGCATTGCCATGTATACATTATACATACAGCTAAAAGTGCTGACGTGGTGGAAGACTTAATATGGATGGTTTTTGGATGGCAACTAAATAGCAACTGCTGGTTGTTTTTGTGATTGGCTTGTAATATAATATGATATGA
>JAQIVE010005176.1:0-13307 GCA_034698285.1 Sminthurinus bimaculatus | reverse complement strand
TGAAATAGCAAAATGTACATGTAAATGTACAGTAAAATGTAAGATTTTATGTAGCGAAGATGTCAAAATGCACAGAACCGCTGTTTTTCTTACTTTAAAAATGTAACCAAGTCTAGGTTGACCTGACAATCAGGGTTGGGTGCAGAAAATGTATACATTTATGTATATAGCATTGTTATTTCGCTGTACATTTATGTCTACATTTTATTTCCATGGAGATAGGTTCCCACCTATTATCTCTTTTATCATCGTTGATATTGCTGCTCACGAAGAACAATTTAAGACTAAAGATGCTGTAATATTGGATTACTTGGTACATAGTTATGTATATGCCTAGTTCACAATGGGAGAGTTGATTTAACATTTATACACGATTATTAATGATTATTATTTATGAGTTTTTGCAGTTTACAGGTAAAATATTTTATGTAACAAATTCATATTTAATAATATGTAAGTATTATACTTAATGAACACACAGGACATAAACATAAGCATGTAATAATAATTACTAATTACACATGACATAATACTACAACAGTGTGTAGCTTTTGTGTATTTAACCATTTAGTTTTAAATTTTAAAGCTGGACTGGACGAGATTTTTTCGGCTTCGAGTGCAAATTCATATTTTGGGTTGCCGACATACATAATAATATTTTCACAGTATGTATAGCTAAATAATAATCAGCGATTATTAGTTTCTTTAGCTTTAACTATGCAGTAGTACGTAGTACGGGTAGTACTCCGTACATTGCAGAAGTACTCCGTTAGGTACTAGTTACAAAGATCTAATTAATATTTAAATATTCACATGTTATACATCACCAGTCGGAGTGTAAATGTGAATTTGAAAGCAAGTTAAATTACAGGCATATTATTTAGGGATTTACATACATACTAAGACAAAAGGTAAAAGGTTCAGTTGTCACTAGATTACATTATTTAACATTTCGGATTAATACATAGTACATATTATTGATTATACCCCAATAAAAATCTCACGTTTGTAGACAATAATAACATAAACAACAAAATGAAACAAAAACAGTTATCTAGTTTTATAACTTATAGCCTACTAAAACATAAAACCTAAAATACAACAATCAATGCAGTTTCCTGGGTGTTAATACATGTTCATCATTATACTGAAATTAAATGGATACTAAACTCTTAATGACAAATTATTGATGACCTACATAATCACACACAAACACAACACATATATTTAGATAGGTGTATCATGTTAGATAATATCATACTAACCAGTTGATTTGCCATTTACAGGGTAAGTTGTACAAAGTTCATGAGGTGCACAGTGGTTGAAAATTGCCCAATTTTAAGAGCTTTTATGGAGTGGACTATTACAGGGTTTTTATACACATTACACATACACCAACCACCATAAAATAAACCTTTCCAAATACGGAGTCTACCTTATGTGAACAAATAGCCCTATTTAGCATTATAGTTCTCAAGTTCCAAGTTTATAATTAGTTATTCAATAATTAATTGTAAATGATAATAAAATAAAAGTACAGCAGTACGTTACATTTATGTTTAAATTATGTTTAAGCGAATTAACTTTTCAAAAGTCATTCATTATTCATTATTGTATGTTCTATATATTTCCTTCCAAAAATACGAAGCGACATATACAATATGCACTCAGATAATGTAAAATAATGAGGCAAAACATACTTAAGTAGTAGTCTAGTAATATTGTAGCTTTTCCTACGTGTTTACAATTTACATAATTTCTGCCTGTTGCTTCTACACTTATTTAGTATTTAGACAAAAATTATACACATTACAAATAATTGTTTGTCAGACATCGTGATGGAAGCTGAATGACCCAATATCGAATTAATAAAGACAAATCAGCTTCCATAATGCTGACTGGTCATTCCATATGCATGTAAGCTTCTTCATCATTATACGCACAATTATCTTGCTGTATTTAAATACACATTTCACATTACGAAATACATTTTTACTGGTTACTTACTAAAAAATGCTGCCGCACATTCAACATTGTAATTAATTAGTTTGCGTTAAATATGTATTTCCTTGACTTTAAAAAGTCACTTTCTCTTTTTTCTCATCCTGGAACTGCCACGATGGGAAAACCTTTGATTTAATTCCCTTTCTCCTATTTAATTTACTTTCCCTCAACTCTAACGTTTATCTCATAATATGAGAAGACTCCCAAAACGTTGGCTAAATTACAAGTTCAAGTTATTGCGAGTCGTTAGTTTGCCTTAACATTTCAAGTAAATATCACAAAATTGGAAAAACAATGCTTGTCAATTGCCAATCACAATGTACATATGTATGTATAACACCTAACTGACACGAACATCCAATAATAATGTTCATTATAATAAACCAACCATCATCACATATCACACACACACTCACATATTTTAATATTATTATGAGCACAACATTTCATTTTGTTTTTTAACTACGTTTGTATGTTTTGTGTGTTGATGTGTGATGCATGTACTAAAACTGTAAGTGTAGGTTGCAAATGCTTTGGTTTGCTTTTTTCCTATTCTTTTAACACAATAAATATTTAAAACTTATAACATTATAATATGAACACACGTGGGATTTCAAAACAAAAAATTAACTCTGTCACATTTTGAACACTTACTAATGCCTAACTAACTATGGAATACTAAATTGCGTATTATGTAAAGCCGTTATATTCACTGATAACTATAATGATTAAATGTTATGTAAAATAGTTAAAATGTTAAAACCAGTTAACAGAGGCAATAAAAAACGAAACCTAAAACCTAGATGAGATACAATCCCAATAATAAACAACAAAGAAGCCAATAAAACAACAATGGCAATAATATTTGATAAAGTCTCTAAAAATGAGGTAAAAAGCGTAATCCTTTGATTACATATTCATTTAAAACAACAGCCGGTGTTGCATTGTCTACTCTCATTTTCATTTCAATGTGAATACGCAACGCAAAAAGTCTAATCCACATTATTCTATACACAACTGCAAATAATGGCTGTGCGAAAAAAAATTCAATTATTACTAAAATAAACAACAATATTGTGGGTGGTGGGTGGAAACGGAAACGTCATGTACTTTGATAATGTATAATATTGTACTGAAGTTAAGATCATTTAAAACTCAAAAGAAAAAGAAAGAAACAACAAACTCGTACGAGACAACTAGGCTAACTTTAATGTGTTTTTTCACTATTGAAATTGAATATTATTCAGAGCTAATTCAGAGTAGCCTATGGAAACTATGGTAGATATAGGTTTACTAAATACTAAATAATACCTTGTATCGTACACTAAAATACAATATTAGTGGATACATATGTATGACATGTACTCTGTGAGTACTACTCACATTCACTAATATTATTTTTGAAAATATGACAGAGAAGATAAGTAGTGTAATCGTACATACAAGATTTTGATTTTACTTGAGTAGTCCTATAGTGGAGATTTCTTCTTATAATGGCGGTGCCGGCAAGCAGCCGGCCCGACAGGCCGGTGAGCGAAGACGAAGTCGATCAACAAACTCGCTTGGAATCCCAGCTTCCAAAAGTGTGTGCCTTGGTTTATTTTTTAAATTAGAGGCGTAGTGAAGCATAGCTTCCCAGCTAATTTCTTTGAGACTAAAAGTTTAAAAAAAGATTAATTTTCATTAAGGTTTTGGGATCATAATTATAATTTAATTCACTTTTAAAATATATTTTAAGTAAAGTAAAACCGTAAGAACAAACAAACACAAAATTTTGTACCTTGGAACACCAAGCCAGATCTTGAAAATAAATAAATAACAGTTAGTTTAATTATTTATTTTTGAATAAAACTATTTTGTGAGTCAGCGTTTATTTACTTAGCATTATAAGTTTTTATTTATATCGTTTACCTTGAAAACGCGATTAGTCCTCTGATTAAGCTTGACATTCGTAACCCCTCCAAACATCAACATGCAACCAGAAGGAGTAAGAGCCGTAGAATGAAAGTATACCTAAAAATATAGTAAAAAAAGACACAATTTAGCGTTGATTTTAATTTTTAATTGCAAACTTACTCAACAATAACAACAAGAATAGACAATGGATATAAATGAAAAAACGAATTTTCATACTGGTATCGGGATACGGATAGGAATTCTTGTCCATTGCAGAGAGGTCAAATTAAGTTTCCACAGGTCGGTGAAGATGAACTTTGAGTTGTAACCTCCGCATACAAACACATCTAAGGACACAGAAGAAAGTAACACATAAGGTTAAATAGAATTCATTTTTGTTTGACTTACACCTTATATGCTTAGGTTTGTTGGAATAATTTGTAAGCCTTTAAATTTAAAATAATATTATGCCGTACCATTTCCTTTTTGTACTAGTCCTTGACATTTGCGGGCAGCAGGATAATTTCGACTGTGAGAATCTGCTATGGTATTGATATTTGTCCATTCACGAGTATTTACGTCAAAAGTTGGGAGATTTATCAAGTCAAAGGCTCGAGTCGCTGTACCGCCACCAAAGACATAAATCTTGCCAGCTTTTGCATCAAAGGCGACTTCATGACGATACCTAAATAAAAACAGGTTGCACAATATGTTTGAAAAAGAATACTCATCACTCATCTACTAGTTACAAAAAATTAAATAAAATTAAAAGCATTCCACAAATAAATGCTGCATAGAAGAGCTTTAAAGCTACAATAATGATATGTACAAACAAACAATAAAATACCGAGGTTGTGGTTCTCTAGCGTCCCCCCGAGTGACAAATAATGTTTCCCATGTAAAGGTAGTCAAGTCCAGCTTATGCACATCCAATGAATAATCATAGCCAGATGTACCCCCAATTACATAGAAGTTCTTGCCGTCGAGTACAATTGCTTGTCCATACTGCGGTGACGGGGGCATACCTGAGGACAAATATAGTAAAAAAGAAGACAATTCAGCATTTATTTTGATTGCAACCGTACACAATACACAACAACTGATCTAAATACAAAATTGAAAAACGAAACAAATTTTCAGGCCAAAATAGATAAATATCGCACCTGTAGTATTAATCCGTTGAAACTTGAAGGTTCTCAGGTCACAAACGCTCATTTTATTGGATGAACTAGTCCCAAACGGAACTCCAGTCCCCCCAAACACAACCATATAGTCTCCATGCATGACAGCTGAATGACTTGCCAGCTCCTTTGAAGTATCAAAGAGAGAGAGAGAAAACTTTGATTTTGTGTAAGTAATTAAATTTTAGTACAGATATGAAAATACACGACTTCTGAACGTACCTTTGGCGTATCACCATCCGTTTGCAAATATTCCCAAGTTTGCGTGGACACGTTATACTTCCACAACTATTTCATAAGAGGCAAAAGTCATAATATAAAAATTATCAATTAAATGGTAAAAGATAAAGTATGGAGAGTTTACGAATATTATAGAAAAATACTTTTATTCTGACAAAAGATTGTTGTATTATTTACTTTACCTCTTCAAACAAATGCTGTGTTCCAGGTGGGTTAAACTCAAATGTAGCTGGCTGTATAATCTCAAGGTATCCTCCAAATGAATAGAAACTACTATCATCACAGACAATTCGATGGCCGCTCCTCGGTTTTGGTACATTAGCTACCATACGAACAAAAAACAAAACAGTCCAATAAAACAATATTAAAGCCATATGTTTTGTGTATCGTAACTTTATCTTTCATAAAATACCATCAAATGCTTATCATTTTTATCATTATAAATTTTAATATTAAGAAGACCATAATATTTACATACCTATAGTACAGGAATCTCCTGAACTACAACTATTAGAAGCCGAGAGTTCATGAAAAGTAAACGGTTTAAATGCATAATTATTTCCAGTCGTTTCTTCATCAATTTTGGACGGGACGACATTCGAAGGAGTCGCATTAGAGGAAGGAGCTCCTCTCTTTCGCAACCCGCTCATAAAGCTGAATGACATGATGAATCGGCAAGTATTGCTTCGTTTATACCACGGGAAGGGGTTACAAAATTTTGGGTATTGTCGCACGTGTGGTAGATTGTTATTGTTGTTCGTATTGGCTTCAGCAGATGTATAATTAGCTAATGCTTTCCTTAAAATGAAATCCCGACTTTGCTGATAACCCCGGCGGCAAAAACTATCTATTAGTTAAAATCAGGGAAACAAAAGACATTGTTTAATTAATTAATGTTAACTAATGATGACTGGCATAATACATAACATGATACATTTTATCTTTTATTATACAGAGCACAGTATACAGAAGGAAGATGCCATGTTCCCCTTGCTGTCAATGTGAGTATGATAACTCCCGGGAGTTTGTCCAATAACATTGGTACGAGCCATGTAAACAGCCTACTGTGTAGATTGATATAATCTAAAAACGTAATTTAGCGATTGGTTGATACTATCATATTTCATGTTACATTGCTTCAACTTGCACTCAAGCTTATAATTTAATAAATAACAAATCAAAGTTTTGCTGAAGGGTTTCCATGTAAACTGAGAATGCATATGAAATTAAAAATATCGCGTTTTTAATATTTTTTTAAAATAATGTTTAACATAATAATCCCCGCTCTTAATCTCTTAATTTACAATTAATTGTAACTATTTTACAGTTTACAGAAACGTCAAGTGTGAGACCTTGAACAACATGAGCACGTGGTGCTAAAAGTAAACAATAAACAATGACTAGTATTTGCTTGGTGAAATTCCAGCAGAAGATTTTTTTAAAAACTCCAATTATTTTGTTCCGTATTACACTTGAATCTGTAAAGTATCTAAAGAAAAACTTGGTCAAAACTTTGCAAGTTCAGTTTCCATAGGAACATAACACAATCACACTATTCCTGGGAGATTAGTCACACTAAACATCTTTACTTATTATTAAAACCTTAGTTGATTTTATGTCATATCAGGTATTTCATGCTCATAAATACATAAATACATACATGGAATTATAAATTTTGGACTCAAGACAATAAATAATGATGATTAAATATGCAGAATTTTGAATTGACTTACATAACTCTTCGATCCAAATGACAATGGTGAGGAAGATGTAGAAAATATTCAGAAGTGGAAACATTGAAGGAGATGAAGAAGACGATGAGACAAGACAAAATAAAATAGCATTATATTTTCTTCTCGATCAGCTTGATTTCTTTGTTTTGATACAAATCTACAGTATTAGGTAATACTTGAATGTACACTGCTACTACTGCATGCTGTTTTATATAGTCTATAATATATGTGTGTGTCTGTATTTTCTGTACTTTATATGTCAAAGAAAGACAATGATAATTGTGTATAATAAGTAATGAGTAAAAAGTAAAATGATATTATGTGTATGTAGTTAGTATGTAGTATTGTGTAATATGTAATTGCTGCCTAATCGTCAAGGCTCTCCAGCGAGCCAACAAAACTGGAACCTGCTGAAATAAAACCAGAAGACCAAAGTTAGATAACTAGATAACAGATAACTTGTTTATATCCCTATATCCGATATCACTTTAATATATTATGCAGTATGTATGTATTATGGATACACATACATAATAACCTTTATATCATGATCATGATCTACAAAGAACAAAGTATTAAGTATAGTATATAGTTAACGGCAATAATGGATATTTGCTACAATGCTACAAACAAAAGACAAAAGATCTTTGATCTGCTCTGATCTCTTTTTGTATGCTGTGTAATTTGTAATATAAGCAAATTGTAAATACACACTGTAAGTAAGTTCGAATTATAATTACAATTTACAATATACACGTAACTACTACTATGCTACTATGCACAATGGATACACTTCAAATTAAAATAAAATATAAATGCTTATTTAAATACGTAACTATAGATCTCTTACCTTAAACCTTAAATGAACCAGAAGCACACACTTGATCTAAAAGAATACCTAAGTAATTAATCCTAAATTTAACTGCTCCTCATAAATCCATGTTGAATAATAGTAGATTATTTATGTCGTTTGACTATGATTACGACTAAATAATGATGGTAAATACCCTCAACCCTAATCTAATCCTCAAAACTACAATTAACTATACAGAAAACTGAGAATTAGATCAGAAGGTTTTTGAAGTTTTTTTTTGTATGTGTAAGTACTTCTGACTTCCTCGTGTGTTATCCTACTTTTCCTGGTCCCATCTGATTCTGTGCGGATTTTTGGGTACAGGGTGTCTATAAAAACATGACCGAATCTTTTCCAAAATATTTGTATTATTTACTGTTGTTTATTTTTGTTTTCCTATCACTGGACCCTATTATGACAAACAAACAAATAAACTATCCACAAGCTAAATGAATAAATGGACATATAAAAACAAAGCAGGACAATGGTTAGCTAAAGTCGTTTTTCGTTGGCGTTTTTCTTGCTTTGACCTGCAAATGGCCAAATTTTGAAATGGTTGCCCCCATTAAGATATTTTTAGGTGATTAAGTACATACTTTTTACTTTTGTTGGTAGATTTAAGTATAGTTTACTACCTATTTTAAATAAATTTAAGTAAGGTATTAATTTTTACGGCACCCTGTATATTATAAGACGTATGTACGATACTTTTTCGCACTACAGACTAGAGGTTTACTTTTATCATCTGTTTTGTATTGTGTATTTTGTACAGTTACTTAAGTATGTACTTACATAAAAGGGCATATCCTTAAGCATGTGCTGTACATGTGGGTTGTGGGTTCTATAAACTCTGTATAAAGTATAAAGTAAAAAGTAGTGTGCATGTGTGTAAAAGTGCAGCAGCGTGAAAAATATGACACATTTTTGGATCCAAATGGTTTTACTGTATGAAATGACGATTAAAAATTGATTTCAATTGAAAAAGTAGCAGCAGGATTCTAAATTATAATGTTTTTGGACTCTGGGTGTTTTTAGTTTTCCGATTTCTGCATTTCCGATGATACAAAATAGTCTGGCTCTGGAGAACTTGAACGCCGCTTGATGTTTTGGCTTCATTTTCGCTAATGTGTATCACTTCAGACCTTGACAGCACCAATGTAACAATATGTAACAATATTTTTTTAATGTACATATTATAAGGTTCACCGACTTTTTATCCAGAAAACTGGATTATTTTCTTATCTCTACCATACTACGGACGCTATAAAAGTCCACGTGAGTGACATAATCATTAAAAGAATCAAGTTTTGTGGATAAGAAATGCATCATGCATCCATTGCACTTTGATATGAAAACTAAACTCGTTATTTTCATCAGTCGAAGAAGCGTGTTCAGCCCAATAAGTATGCAATACTATCAAGTACTTATGCAATCATGTCTGCAGTCTGCATGTTTCATGTTCCCCATTAAATAACACTACACACACTTGCACAAGTACAAATTGCACGTTGTGCTCAGTACTTAAATACTCACTACTCACACTCGTCTCAAGCTATAATATTATTCTCGTAAATACTTATTACTTATGATATAAATACAGATTTGTAGTTTGTTTCGGACACCTTACCGAATCAAATCAAGCATTTATAATTTATAAAAGTGCACTCTCAAGCTTGACGAATAAATACAAAATAGAAACCAACCCAGGTCCACGCATAAAAGGTGTCAAAAAAATAATTAATGCCGTTTAAAACAAACTTACTTCTCAGACTCCGTAAAATGTTTTCGTAGTTTAGACATTGTGCAAGCTTCCGATTACGAAGCGCCCCTCGCTCCCAGAAAAAATAAAACTTGCCAGTTTATAGTTTATACTGTATGCATGAGCTGTTGCCGCGGCACGGCATCGGCATTTAGTTGCCAAGGTGCTAAATTTGTCCTATATCATGTAAAGATGCTTCTAGAATCTACCCTTTTCACGAACGGCGTCAAAGTTTCACAAAATTCAATGCTTCTGATATTCGAATACTTTTCTTTCTCCTTCGTTTCTACCTACTCAACTTGAAGTCAAACATTGTGTGTGTATTATTAAGGTAACTAATTATGTACAATGTACGAACTGACACGCAGGTAGGTATTTACGTAGTTCATACTTAACTAGTTGATGATTGGTGATGTGTAAACAACGATGAAGCAGGTATATACACATTTCTTTGTTGTTTATTGTTTTTTGATGTGAGGTATTCGAATTGCAAGATAAAATTCGCATTAAAAATAGCAAAAATCGAACATAAAACGTGCAAATTTTATGTAATAACATATTAAGAAGACAAAGACGGCGACTTTCTCTTTTACTGATATCTTGCAAAGTTTCAGATTCCAGTCTGGTTGCCAAGCGATCTCTTAGATGTATGCACTTCTCTTAGGCATGTGAACAAGAGGTCGCTTTGGGAATACAAAATTTTAGATAAAGCTATACCCGTTCTAAAATTTCTCGTTGAATCCTGTGCAATTTCGCGCACACACCCGAATTCGTAATTCGTACACATTTTTCTGAATTCGGCCGAAAAACTTTCAGCGAATGGGGTAAAGTTCATTTAAATTCTGACTGAATTCGGCCAAAACATGAACCAATTTTTGGCTGAAAAATTCGGGTATTTGTTTTGCACGGGTATGAACATGCTTTGATTGTGCAGTAAATACGAATTAAGTTGTACTAACCAGTCAAAACATGAAGATAAAAAATCGACAGTTTTTTTACAGTAAATCGAGTAATACGATTTTTTTCAAGTCGTAACATCTTTGCATCATTATACTTATTGCATACTAACTATTACTTAGTTATTATCCCTGATAGTTTGACAATTAAACTGATAGTAAAACCAGTTTGACTTGCTCGTAAAGATTTTTCCTTTCCAGCTGAAATTCTTTTCTGAGTATTAGAAATTAGAAAGCAGATCTATTTTTGTTATCTTTATTCGTATTATAATTGTACATTTACATAACTAGGCAAAAGCCCGCCACTAAGCACGAGAACAGCGCAGTGAGTTTGTCTGTGTATGCAATTCATAATTTTTTTAAGACCTACAAATTACCTCAAAATGTCAATTTTTTGCCCCAAATCGGCCTTACCCGTACTCGAGCGTTTTTCGGTCAAAAACTTGGATATACTCTCAAAGGTCATCGGATGACCTCAGGGTCAAGGAGAACTTCTTTGAACATACGAACAGGGTTGACGGTTTAGAGTACCTAATACTAGATTGATACATAAATAGGTAGTCGTGTACCAAAATTTCCCATGGACCCGGACAGATCTTTGGCCTATAAACCCGGCTAATTTCCGGCGGATAAAATCCGAATAAGTTTTTGGTACGGGTAACATTGTTGAGCACATTATAACATACCCAGCTTAGTGGGGCCCACGAGCAAAAGTTTGCCATTGACAGTTTATTAATGTTGATAGATAACTAATACTTGATTTTTTGCAACCTTTTCGTGGCTCGTGGCCCTTTCACCGATCTTATTGCATTGTATTTTGTAATTGTCTTTGCAATCGCGAATTGCGAATGGTGTAGAAACATTGGACAAACCAGTTTTGCAAGGTGGAAGTAGAAGGGCAATCATAGGAGGAAACGTTAATTGTATCTCATCTAATAAGTACAATATTATAAGATCTATCTATAGAATCGAATGGAATGGAATCGAAGTCTAGTTGACCGTCTGCCTCTCTTTTTCATCTCATCTCATTTTTGAGTTGGACCCACACAAAGTAATACTATTTTCAGCTCTTCGAGCTCCAAATAGGAAAAAAGTGTACCTATTCAGCTTATCATCAGTGTACTCATAATATTAAATTTTGAGAAAATGAAAGTTTTTTTATTCCAGTGCTTTCTTGCATTGATTTTCTGTCTGAACCTTGCCCATGGATCCCTCACCGAGTATCAGCAGGTTAGGTTTTTATTCGAAACAGATAGTTGAAAACAAAAATATGAAGCAAAAAATTTATATTTTGAGCTGATAGTATTTTATCTTTTTGTTTTTTTTAAATTTATGCCCCTAATAAACATTTTCTCCAGGAACTCCTGAACTGGGAAGCTCCCGTCGAGATGAAAGAAGCCTTTCCATACGCTTTGAATGGAGTGGACGACTCTGGAAATCCAGGTGAGTTTCTGCAAATTTTAAGTAGGTATGCTTGTCTGTAAATCTTAATTTTACAATTTTTCATGCTTTAATTCCTAAATGAGCAATAATTATCATAATAAAGTTTTCTTTGTTAAATGCCCGGAATAATTTTCACATGGATGTGCATGTATCTAGTGTGGTACCTAAATTTTGGCATGTATGACCTCCGATGGTTGACCGAGGGCGAGGGGGGTCACAAGTTCTACCCCATGTGGAGAAAGTACGCGGAGCAAATGTTTTTGAGAATGTACGGCAGTGCCAAGAACACGACGATTACGGGCATGGCCCCAAAAGTCCCGGACTCTGGAGAATCGGGCGAAGGTGACCGGGAGAATGAAAACACGGTGGATGGTTTCATCCTTATTGAGAATATTGAAGGCTATAGTCATCGTCAATTTCTCCACCCGCCCACATTGAAATTGACCCTGGAGTGGTTTCAGGTCGTTTATAACCTGGAAAAAACCCAAGGATATCCCGGGATGCAACTTGCCTTCATTGTCAATGGTAAAAGTTGTACATTGGACATAGAAAAAAACCCTTTTTAAGTATAACAAAAATTATTTTGAAGCATATCAAATAACTATTGTGAATTTTGCATTTTTTCCATGTTTAGTGAATTTTGCCGCTCGAAGTATGTGGAACGTTATAAGAACGCAGTTGGGACCATACCAAAATAAATTCGAACTCCACGGCACCAACTCAAACAAGTGGAAACACGAGCTGGCCAAGAAGGTTCCAAGGAGACTCATTCCTCCCAGCATGGGGGGATCCAAAGATTGGAAGCCC
Source organism: Sminthurinus bimaculatus (assembly GCA_034698285.1). NCBI lineage: Eukaryota > Metazoa > Arthropoda > Collembola > Symphypleona > Katiannidae > Sminthurinus > Sminthurinus bimaculatus. The sequence continues at coordinate 435 of JAQIVE010005176.1, read as the reverse complement.
TTGGAAGTTTACGGCTAAACTTACGTATTATGTACATTTTATTACTACTGACATAGCATTTAGTCTTTAACATGATGTCCCTTACAAAAAAATCCCATTAAATCTCATGATATTGATGAGATTTGACAGGATTGACAAGTTTTGATGAAATTTACATAATATTTTATCAAAAACGATAATATGTAAATTTTCATAAGATTTGTTGACAAAATTTTTTCCTAAGGGTTGGTTTAAATTTAGAAAGTAGTCGACCACAGATATAGCAGACCCTTGTACAAATTTCGATACACGAGTATAGTACAAATAAATACAGTATAACCCATTTAAAAAACATTCCCAAGGGACAATGAATGCATCTTGAATATTATAAAAATTGTTCACAGCCCGTACAAAAAAAGAAAGGAAGTATTAGTTTTTCCCAGTAGAAACTTGGTT
>JAQIVE010005175.1:0-13308 GCA_034698285.1 Sminthurinus bimaculatus | reverse complement strand
AGCTTTAGGCCTAGTTTCATAATATACTACTAAAAATACAATTGCAAGTAATTATTTCACGGCTGGTCGATACCTTACAAAAATACTCCTATATTAACTTTCAAAATTGTTTTTCACACATACCTGAGCCCAAAAAATTATTGCATTGTTTTTATAGTTTTAGAACGGCGATGAAAAATTATCAGCCGAGCGCAAGTCCAAAAGGGATCGCCAAAGAGAGGGACATGAAAAAGAAAGATAAGAACAATACAATTCATTAGTTAATTTGTACAGTAATTAGACATGCCATAAATTTTCGATAATTAAGCTGAGTTCATCAAATTGTTAGATGTACTAAATTAAATGGTGACGAATCATCCCACAACCATCTCATGTATCCGTTTCTATACAGTAACTAATGTAGTTTATTACATCCGGTTCTGTCTTTAATGTCTGTAGATTGTAGATACATCCAAAAATTTGCTGTCATCAATTTGCTCCCACATCCACACGCAACTAAACCAAATACCCACATATGCAAAATTGTGAGCATACATGTTTGTCTAATCTACATGACTTTTGACCCGCCGCTTCATTCCTCTTCACTTGCATCGAATTTCCAGCTCTATTCACTGCAACCTCGAGAACTAGAACTTCGGACCAGCAGCTTTTATATCAACGCCCTCTTGTCCTCTCACAGTCTCCATACAAAGCTGACACTTTCAATTTTTCACTGAAATAACATCTGAACCCTAAGCTGAGCATTAACTTGTGACACTCTATTTCATAACCGCGTATACTCGTAGCATAACATATGTACATACTAAATATACACATATTTGAGTCTCAACTTGACTCTGCTTCCATTTACTTTCGAATTCTTGTCCCTTTCTTTGGCTCCTCTGTGCTATGGCTTCTATTTGTCGCCAGAGTCCCATCCGAGTCTTTTTCATGTGCACCGCAATGTACGTTACATTACATTACATTTAACATCATACATGTATGTATGCACTATGTAAGACTTCACATTGCACGTTTTACTGCATTCTCAGTTCGACTTTCTAACTATAGTCCCATGGCACGTACGCTCATAGGGAAAGCGTAACGCAGCGGAAGTGGAAGAACAATACAATACAATGCATTCGCATTCACATTCGATCCCACTTTTTTCCAGTCATAGATTCGGTTATAGCATGTCGTCAATGGCAGACATTTGGGTGTATGGCCAGTATACATATGTATATACACATGTGAATGTGGAATGTGGCGAATTTCTCAGTCTCATACGTATGCATGTGGTGAGCCCACATAAAAGTTCCTCATATGTGGTAGTTATTTAATATTTATTCATCTCCTAGTTGTTTCTGTTTACATCTAGTCAGCCAGCGGGAATATACATACTATATAGCCGAGTCAACTGAAAATTACGCCTACTCAGCTCGTATCAGTATCAGCTCAGCTAGGGTCGTCATCGTCATCCACGATTTACATGCAATCCTCATAAAATGTTCAGAGATAAATGCAGGGAGCGGCGAGCAAATATGAAATTGTGATACCAATAATAATTGTATACCATTTTCTAAAGTATACCATAACATTACCCAATATTGAATGTACAGATAGGTATATTGTAAAAAATAGTATGTACTTTACAGCTCTATGAAGGTCCATACTTCAAAACATGTAGGAATAAAGTTCACCTTTATCTCCTGTATTATTAGAACTATCGTTTATTGTACGTTTGGGGTTATGGCTCTGTTTTGTTCAGGACATTTGAATACAAATTTCAAGGTCAAAAATTCAGGTTTCTCTTCGAACCAAAAAATATTTGGCGGAAGTCTGAAGACAAAAACACCAATGCAGAATAATTTCAGCAGCCAAATAAAACAGTATAAGATATAGAATAACATTTGGCGTATTTTGCCGCTGAATTGTTGAAGCAGAAGTTGCAAATTTCGATTTAGGCATTCAACTTTACTCTTGAAAAAACACCGGAACTTTCTTTTGAATCGAATAGAAAATGGGATGTAATTGACTTGTGTTTACATTTGAACCCACCCATTCTCAGTGTCGAATCCACTGAGAATTATTTCCTAGAACAGTTAATTAAACAGCAATAAATTCATGAAATTGAAATGGTGCGCTGTCTTGCACTTCTGCGTGTATGTATGTATGTATGTAGTATGTATAATGTATATAGAGTTGGGTGGATTGGCTGGATTTGAACGGTTCGGAGAATGACGGGTGACAAATAGAAATCTGTGGATTGAGGATGGACTCAATCTTGACGTGTTGACTTGACTTCCCCCGAGAAATAAATGAAGAAACTACCTACAAAAACTGTCAAGTCAACCATCCAACCAACGGTATTTGGTTCGCAGTTCTGGAACGGATGGAAAAGTTCCAGCTCTCGTTCTATTTCAGTTCCAGTCCAGCTTTTTTCTATTCCCAACTGGGAATAGATTTATTTTTTGTCATATAGATTCTGAGATGGAGTTATCTGCAGTGCTGCCACTGTTCTGATCTTTATGCCTCTTGTATTTTATTGTACTACTGACATACATACCAAACTATGGGCACATATACAATATACATAGATATCCGCCACTGTGTTACCTCCCCTGTTTTTTCTTCCTGTTGCAAGGAGATACATCTTGCCCTTGCTTGTTTCATACCCACTGCCTATTTTTCACCGTACATCAGCACCAGTATGTATATTCACACTGGAGAGATCGGTTAAGGAAGAAGAATAAGAAGACGCGATCATGAACATGAGCTTCACGAAGCTCGACATGAGATGAGATTGAGAAGAGACTTGAGGCCGTTCCGTCCACATACACACACACACACACACACATAATATAGAGAAAGATATAATATACTTAGAAAGAAGGAGTAGATTATACGCATAGAAAAAGTATGTTGAAAATACAGGCATGTGTATGTATATGTGTAATGTGTACATACTTATGTAAGAAAGATGGAAATAGTGCTGACTGACTATCAAGGGACTGGCTGAATAAAGCACATGTCATTGCCGCAGTCTAATCTCATCTAAGACGCATTGAAGCGTATTATTTCCTCCATCCCATAAGCATCACCATCAAGTCAGCTCCCTTTCCTCCATCCCCTCAACTTGAAGACTCAAGTAAGCCCGAGTAAGAATACTTGAATTTACGGCCAGCCAAACACATTGCAAATTGCAATATATGTATGCATGTATGCACGTGTGTGTGTGTGTGTGCACTTCAATTCCGCACTGTTTGCATACTTATACGTGCATGCATAGTCATATTTATGCATGCACGTATACATACATGTGGGTCTGTAGTCTGAAATATACCGTAAGTACTTTGAATTTTCTTCTCTTTTTCCATCACGAAACATGGTTCCATGTAATGTGCTCTGTACTTTCTACATATGTATATTCTACATGTAGTATCTTTGAAGGTTTGAATGGCTGAATAAAAGTCACATCAGAGTGTCCTATACGTGTGTTGTGTACTTTTGACGGTGAGCCGGAGCACCGAGGAAATAAAATTGAAAGAATCAGGCAAAAACTACAGTACTTTAGAAAAGGCTGAAATAAACGGGGAAATAGAACGTCCGCCCGCCTATTCCATGCTCTACCACGGCATGTCCATAACTGTATCCATCCATTACATTCCATTCCATCCCGCCGTATGCCATGCCATGCCATTCCATTCCATCTAAGATTTAAATTTCCCTCGTTCCCCCAAGTCAAGTTTGTTGCTTATCAACCTGTGAAATACGATATACGATCGAATCAAGATTGGCAAAATTCTCGCCGCCTACCTCTTCTTCTTCTTGTTTGAGGAAGTGTGCAATGGATAGGATGAGCAGTGTGAACCAACAAAATTCTTCCCATCCAAAATGGATGACGGAGAAAGTTGTATGCATGTACGTATGTGTGTGTGTGTGTATGCATATTGGGAAAACCTACATTATTTTATTCAAGAGCCGAATAATATATGGATATTGAAATTGAAGCGAGTTCTGTGGCGATTGCATCGTGGATATGAAATATGCACATGTGTTTGGAGAAACAGTTTCACGATTTAAACATATACATACATTTGTAAAGGTCATCTTTAAATCGGCATACTTTCTTTATAATTTTAGGTATACTATTGTGAATTGCATAGTAACCGTATCCTTAAACCTTGGAAAAATCAAAGAATCGTCATGTCCATGACCATATACATTATCCATAGAACATTGATATAGAGATTCAATTCTCTATAATATATCATATAGAAGAGGTTATCCAGGTAGCTGTTGCTACGACACTTGCCGCATTTCTCTTTTTTCCAATGTGGGCAAATCAATTGATTTCGATTTCCGCAGGGAAAAGGACGGAAATAAAAGTCGCAATTTTACGTCACTTTTACATTTTGGCTGCCTTGCTAGTGATGATGATAAATTGCCCGCGGCAGAGCTAAAACGAGAAATGTATAAGATGTATCCATAGAAAATGACGACCAGATTTCCCGTGACTACCAAATTTCATTAATTTTGATCGGTTCCAAAATTGAAAAGTATCTGTGCCACCACTTTTTACTCACTTTATCCCAACTTTCGTCTTGACTGTCGAAGAATCTATTTCAAAAATGATTGGTATAACTACCTTTTCTGCTTTTGTTTGAAGTTGTAAAAGTTGGCAAAACTGTCAAAATTCCCAGAGTTTTGTCACACAATACGCATGTATATGCTCACGGAAAGAACCTACCTTGACAATTTCAAGTTTGAGCCAGCAGTGAAACCTTTATAGAGTTCTACATCTGTTTAAATGTTCATTCATTCATTCGTTCTTTCATTCGTTCATTCATAAATCCATTGACCAGGATGGAAACGTTGGTCGTAAACTTTCCCCCTTTGACCTTCTATGGCCTAAATACAAAAAATGCATGTCCGATACGAGCATCTATAAAATGTACAGAAAAACTCAAAGAGTTAAAGGACGAGCTTGAAATTTAAAGCCCAATATTAAATTTTGGGATTGCCGCCTTTCAAAATGCCATGTTCTGTCATCGCCTACACACTACATGCACAGAACAGCACACATGTTTACAATACACACCTACATAATAGAAATTCACAATGAATTTGCCGTTGCACACGCATTCATGCCTGTCGTAGATGGGAACTCAAAATACAAAGTCTCTATTAGAGGCTGTATAAAAAACCCATGTACATATTACATACGTATGTATGTATCTGTGTGTGTGTGGAGCTGGCTGGCTTTAGAAATTGAAATTGAATAAGAGCTAAATCCTCGGTTCACATTCAAAATCCAATCCATTCGTTGTTGGATGACTGTCGTCAGGCCTGTATTCTCGTCTCTTCTTCCACTGCTTTCTTTTGTCCACACCACACCATTCTAGAATACGCCGTGCATTGCACACTGGGTAAAAACCAAATGCTGTTGGCTCAGACTATATTTATGTACAATGTACATACAACAGAAGCAAGAAGAAGACGAAGAAAGAGAGCGTTGTGAGAGAATGGGAAAGTGTGTATACTACACTACACGCTTAAGCGCTGACTGAGTTTGTCTTCAATCGGTTTTCCTGCTTTCTCTTGCTACGCTTTGCTTTGCCTTCCGCTGCTTTCAGCCTGTCTTGCCTTGCGTTGCGTCTACTGCACTGTACTGTACTGTACCGTACTGTATTGTGTATTGTGTGAGTGTGTGAAGGGCTGACAAATCGGAGTTCTTCCAAGCAAATAGACGGGACGATTCCTTTTGGTTTTACTCCGAACAAGACTCTATGGAGCATGAAACGCCAACTGAACCGATAAATAACGCGCCTATACTTCCCTACCTACCTTCACTAGTTTGCTCTCGATAAATTTTCAAAGCTAAAAGCGTCAATGTGGAGGAGGATTAAACAAACAAGGAGAAAACGGTAGTGGGATTTCTCTCAGGTTCGTCAATTCACTCACTCACTCAGTCTCTCACTTTTCACTTGACGCTTCGTCCAACTTCCAAATCCTGCTGCTTCTGCTGCTGCTGTAAAGAAGGTAAAGCGTACTGCCAATATGAAGATTTTTCTAAGAATAAAGAAGAAAGACTCGAGTTTCCGTACAGGCACATACATATATATGTATCGTACACTCGAGGCATAACCATATACATAGTCATATGAACAGATTTGAGAAATGCTCGACTCAAAGTGAAACTTTGGGCGAAATTGTAGGGAAAGTAAAGAGAAAGTAGTTGAAAGCGAGAGGAAGAAGAAGAAGAGAACGAGTGTGATGCAGCTCAACCACTTAATATACATACGGAAAAGGGGGAAAGCAGATAAGATTAACCATTTCATTAGTGTCACTAGCACTTCCTTACTTTGCCACCTGATTTCAATGTGTACCAGTTGGTCATGCCAACTCAAACAAACTCACCAAAGCCACCGCCGATCTTGCTCGCTTGCTCACTTCCTCTTTCCCCCGCTCTCTCTCTCTCTCTTTCTCTGTCCCTTTCTAGCTCTAGAGACTACCCAGGTTCTTCTATGCATCCATCGACTACTTATTTACCTACAGTCATTTTATACGCCCGAGCTTGCCTCAGCATTCTGCTCCATTTTCTACGGATATATTATGATATTGTCTCTCTGTGTTTCAACTTCTGTTTCTGTCTGTAACTGCCTCAGTTCCGTTTTAATTCGTTGTTTAATTTATTTGCGTAAGCATGGCAGTCTGCCCGCTTCCTCGTTTCTCATTCCAACTCCAAACTCTCTTCTGCCTCTCTCAGCCAGCCAGCCAGCCATCCAACCCGCCAGCTAACTAACCAACCAACCAACTCATCAACAGTCTCTTCTCTTCTCCTCTTTCCGTGAAAAGACCTTGATTTGCTCTTTACCATAGCAATACCCATACGCTACATACTACATACAATACCAAGTACTCGTACATGCAGCATAAAATGTGTGTACGTGGCAGTCATATTAACGAAACAAAAAGAAAGCACAAGGAATCGGCACAAAACAAAGTCGAATGATTGTAAAGGCCAAAAACCAAGGCGAAATTGGCGAATTGTTAAGAAACAGAAGAACACATAATGGACAAACAAAGTAAATAAAAGAATACAAATATGCTGTACGTACAAGGCACACACTCAAGCATCCACCTTTTATAAATCTGGAATTTTAATGGAACCCTATGAAAATCGTATTGTTCGCATGGCTTGTAAAGTACAAAGAGCTCTTGAACTCTACCTCTTGATTCTCAAGAAGCCCGATTTTCCATTAGTTTCACAATAGCTTCAAAAAACACAAAAGCTCAGGCAAGGGAAAAGAATAAAAGATATCGATTCGGGACGATTGACGGCGAAAAAGGGAAACACATACATGTATACATGCATATTCAATAGTAGTGCAGCCCTGTACAATGAGCCAAATGTGAGCTCAATTTTTATTTTTATTGTAATTTTGGAGTAGAAAGTAGTTTTGTTATTTTAATTTTTGATGTGGCTTTATTCTCATTGTGGCTGCTTCCTAATGCATTGCATTGGCAAGGTATTTGCACCTGAAATAAGGTCTTACTTTCCAGAAACTCTCAATGAATGGCAAAAAAGTCTTATTTTGCAACTATAGCTAAAGCTAGCACTGCCTAAAGACTGAAACGGAAACGGGTTCAGATCTATACTGACTAGGCTTGAGATTACGTATAGTATGTATGATGTTTCTAGTGTTGGACGTGGATTTGTCTTTGACTTATGGGTGTGCGTCTGTTTGTTAAGCAAAGCCGGTGACTCCCATTCGCCAAGCTCGTGTGCATTCAATTGCAAAACAAACAATCAAAAATACTATAATAATACACAGCCAGCTATGTCCATGGCCATGGCATTTCCGCCGACGATTTCCAGCGTAATGAAAAGCAATCGATTACTCTAAAGGAAGAGAGGGAAAGAGAGAGAGACGAGAGATCGCTAAGTAAATTGTCATCGTTCAAGCCGAACAAATTCACAAATTCTACAATACAATCAACGAAGCAAACGCTACCTGCTAAAGTCACTTTTCCTCGACTGCCTGCCTGTCTGGCTACCTGTGATCGACGGCGAGTAAAGTAAAGCAAATAAAGAGCCCGGCGGTCTACTCCTTTTGCTACATATGGTGTTCCGTATGCCTACACTGACTCGGGAACGAAGGCACCTGATGATAAGGCCAAAATAAACATGTGACGAAAATGTACATTGTACATTGCTCGTCACAAATATTGTATGCGTCGCAAATAATACATGTAACAACTCGTAATGCCTACAACGTATAGCTCATTCAAGCACCTAATTTGTGCTTTATATGACCAGTGCACAGAGCAAGGATTGATTGCTTTAGGTACAGAGGACAAGGCAAATGCAAATTAAACATTTGACAAGTTGGAGTCACATCGGGACAGTATTCTTGTATAATTTACCTTTTTCAGGAATTTATTCTGTCCAGTCAATTCTATCGCACAGTATTTGCCTCAGCTAGTCTGTTGTACTTTTTTTTCGATTTTGTTATACGGACAAGTTTCTACAGCGAACCGCATCTTTCTCGCAGCATTTTCCTTCTTTTGTGCGATATGTGTTGTATTATGTCTAATACCATTACTTTTAATTTTGGTAGTTTCTAGATTTTTCCTCAAATCCAACGTGTTACTGCTGCTAACTTGGGTTTAAGCTTGGATTTTTCTTATTCTCTAGATTTCCTCTGACTCCTGCTAATCCCAACAATAACAAGAAAAAAGAATCATAGTAAGAGTAATTCCCGTCCTCAAAGTAACAGTAATCGTGATCACAAACATAACACTAAACCTCGAACACAATCACTCTCGTTATCGTCCCAATGGCGTCCTCGACCAGAGCCAGATGAGATGACCAACACATGGAAATAGCCTCAACAGTCTCCAAGCAGGAAAGAGACAAGACACCAAACAAAAAAGGGTAATCTCGCCACATTCCGCGGAATGAAGTGGATACATGCGTAATGACAATGGCGGAAAAGCGTGACGATGACCCATGTAAAAACAAAAACAAGGAGAAAGATGAAAAAAAACTTTCAGGGCCTGTACACTGTACACATAACACATAGCATTCTTTTCAAGCCTGTAGAAACGAAATGAAATTCATACCCTTATCTATTCAATTTCCTTATCGGCAATCTCAATTACAATAGATATCGCCCATGATACATACGTAGATACATGTATGCGGCTTCCCATTCATTGCTAATGGCCACATGCACTCCTCCATGATTGCCTTTGAACTCCTATCCTACTCGACACTCAGTGGGTTCATGTATCTAGGGACATAGACTTTTGTGTGGATTCGCAATCACTCAGTTTTGTTAGGTTTAGACTTAGTTGCCATCCAAGTCACCTAATTTTAGTCTAATTTCTCTCTCTATGTCACTGTACTGTCGGTCCAGTCCCCAGTCCGCAGATATTGACACACGGTAAGTATACATATATGCGTGTAGATATTCTCGTGAATTTTTTATTACCCTCGCTCTTTCGTCCCATCGACATTGACATCAGCTATCAAGTATTGACAATGACAACTATCTATAATTTAGATGAACTCTGCCGATTCACAATGCATACATGTACATACATACATTTCTCCGTTCTTGCGCATATCACCGGCTGGATAATGAACGGAAATGGGAATGTCAATACAAGAACATGGAGAATGTCCTGCACCGTCCTACCTTCCATGCTGGTTAGCTAGCTATTCGTCTTGAGACTCTCTCTCTCTCTCTCTCTCTTTCTACTCTGAATTTGAAATAGCCAATCGATTAATTCTGTACAACGGAAAGCTATGACGTAAATAGAAGGAAAAAGAACATCAAACTATATCCAATGTACATATAAATACCAAGATAAAGAGACCGAGAGCTCATCACCTCTGTTGATTTTTCTAGTTAAAGGGCTTACGCCATTAAAACTGGAAAAGTCATGAAAGGTTTATATGTAAGTATGTTTCGGGCTTTGAGAGGTTCGTTGGTTGAATTTCGTAAAAACAGACAGGTGAAGATGCAAATGTCATTTTCAATTATTTGTGCGATGGAAAGCTGCTCTTACATGCATACAGTATAAAGGAACAAACTCTAAAAGTATCAAGAAAACAAGCTGAGAGTCATCCATCACATCAACAGCAAATAACTAAATAACTCTGTTTCATTTCAATTCCACTCTCTTCTCTCTTCACGCCATCACATCATACTATCAAATTAATGGGCCTTACAAGTGAAGAGCTTAAGCAGGCTGTTAAATGGAAATGTGAAAAATAAATTGAACTTTCATTTAAATAGTTATATATACACGCGTATACAAAATAAGCCAGATGCTGTTTACCTATGGCATCAAAATTTCAATTCCATCCCATCAACAAGAACAAATATATTCAGAGGTTTAGGCATAGACTTGTATGTGTATGTGTGGATGTAGATAGTTACTTTGTATTCTTTTACTTGGCACTTATGTATAGTCAAAGGATGTTTACACTGTACTCAATAGTCAAAGTCAAATTCGGCGAAAAATTCTAAATCCAAATTCTCTGCCCACCTACATACATACGTACAATGTTATGCAGTCACTCGAGTTTTACGATACATCCCCAGTTCAAAGATAAAGCATGAACTTATACGTATACGTATATGTATATATGTATAGTTCAACATTCTTTTCAAGTCCTCAAGCCCTGTCTCAAGTTGGAAAGTTGGTGTTGATGTTGCCATTGCTTTTGCTGTTGTTGTTTTTGTTGCTCACTTGAATTGAGAGTAATTCATCAATAATAGAGGAGCAATCAAAAAATAAAATACGGCAGAGAATGACCATCATGAATCACGGCAACTCACAACTCACAGTATTCAGCTATTCATCCAGTGGTCACATCATATAAAGGTGTGCAATACCTGTACTTTATGCATACTTACGTGGGAGACCCACTCGCGGCCTTTTCAACACCCACGTCTTTAAACAATCAAGACGACAACCAAACAGCATAAACATGGTCAGCTTCTTTATGTAAACAGGCAATCCCGAAGAGCCGACGAGCCGTCATCACAATACATATGGCTGAAGAGAAGAGGAGCCACAAAGACTGCCATGAAATTCGAATACAAAACAAGAGTAATTTGTTGTCGCCTCAAGCCTCAGACGAGTAGGACTCTCGTTTTTCTGTTCTCCATTAAATATGTAATGCATACATGGGTGGAATTTTTGATTTTTCGCACTTTCAGACATTTTTCTTTACGTGTTTCACAACACATCAGAATAAAATTTTTTACTACTACTCTCATCACATGTTTACAACCTTTTGTAAAACATTCACGCCGTCAAATTTTATATAGCATGCGTAGATGTCTCATAATTTCGAAAAGTACAAAAGTTACAATGTTTTTAAATACGTACCTGTATTAATCAAATTTGAGATTATTCGTCACACGATTTCAACACAAGCGAAACAAATTGTTCGACAAAGAGATCCAAGTGGGAAACGGGAACATGAAAAAACAAAAAAAATCATTCAATTAGTAAATTATATTACATTTTACCATGCTTATATTTATTTCTTAAATTTATAATAAGTTGGTGTAATAAAATTTCATATCACAAAAATGTCAAACAAACGACTGATCTTAACGTAAACAATGTTTGACATTTTATAAATTGCACATTGGCCACTTAATCATTGCATTTTCATTTTTGCCGCGTTTATGTCTCCAGATAAAAGATCCGTAGAAAGAAGACCACCGAAATATCTAAGTAAATTGCATAAAAAATTGCTAATGTGGCCCTATTTGTAAAAAGCACGAAAACGTGTATTTTTGACAACAAACGGCCGACGGAGTGAATGAACCAATTTTCCCTTTTCGCATAAAATGAATGACAAAAACACATGATAAATATAATAATGGACTTTTTGAAGGTTCCTGAGATCATTTTCACGTAAGCTGAAAGCGCATATATTTCACTGCATGAAAGCTCCGGGTAAGTCATTCATATCAATTGATTTGACAACCCGGCACCACAGGGGAATACATTTTTGTACATGATATCGTATGAAAGGACAATGTTTACAAAACATACATACTCTGATGGTCACAGAGACTCAACTCACGTGCATAAAAATACACAACATCAACACAACTCATGTCCCATCTATGCATCGTAATATCCGCTCATTTTAACATGTCTTCCAATTCAAGGTTCAAATAAGAGCAGATAATGAATTCTCGCCCATTTTCCCTCAATGACTGACGACTGAACTGACGTTTTGAATGCGCATACCAGTATGTTGACAATATAAATACACCATTTTAAAGGCTCCAGGGTTTGACGCTCCCACATGAAAAATATCAACAAAATACACAAAATTGGAGTCAGAGTCGCCGGTGCGACAACGTCAACGGCTACGACAGCGATGGTGACGATTATGAAAATGACAAGAGACAGAATCTATAACAAATAGAAAAGGCTTGTAAGTCGGGCTGTGTATAAGATATAAGATGAGTTGGGGAAAATACAGCGGAAGTGAAGAACGCGTTGGACTGCGTGAAAGGACGATAACCGTCCATGTCCCGACTTTCCTCGTTACTCCTCAGCTCTATATGTACATTGTACATGTATAGTTATTCCTGTTCCTGTTGCTATTGATAAATTGTTGAGCTGAGCAAACATATCACACAGCAAAATGGGGATTCTACCAACATACACCATACAACTTGCTGCATGTATGAGTTTTTGTCATCGCCGTCCAAAAAAATCCATTGACTGGAAGACTCGTGCAAAACTTTGACAGACTTTTCTAATAAACTGAGCGTAAATGGATGGAACTCTGTACATTTTGGATATACAGGATAGCACAGCAATGTTCGGAATAGTAGGGTCTATGATATTGAAATTGACATTCTTGCACTGCCTGCTCTTCCATATTTAGAAGATCCGGATTTTTTCCCATTATTTACAACACATCATCTATATTGTAGGAAAAGTCGCTTAATCTTTGTGCGTGCTAGTGAAAAACTTCACACATAATATACAGTAAGTATAAAATAGACAAATGCTTTAAGCCTGGGAGAAATAAAACCTTAACATGGTGATTCCATTTCATCTCTTTGGTATGCAAAAGATCCACAACATAACAATTTGACTTGTCTTGTTATGTATGCTTTATTAGGGTCACCCAGCCTGCAAACAATAGTTGCATATAAGCAGCAAGAAGCTTAGTTACTCCACATATGCACATTACATTGTACACGTATTTGTCATTTGTAACTGACAAACACAAGTACAGCGTTGTTTAGAACTACCTGTAAGCAAATATTG
>JAQIVE010005174.1:0-13308 GCA_034698285.1 Sminthurinus bimaculatus | reverse complement strand
TTCTTTGGCTTGTCCCTCATTTTCTGTCTTATCATCGATGTAAGCCTGCTCAGGTCATCCCGCCGTGCGGTGTCCAATGTCAGACAGTCATTGAAAAACTGTCTCGGGATAAATTCATTCTATCTTGAAATTATGTACAGAATTTAAGAAGAAGAGTGTTGCGCTCAAAATTCTACAGAAAAAAACCCAGTTTAACTTTCAATACTTTTGGAGCCACCGGTATAAATTAACCGGTAAAAATATTATGCATGTATGTATCGTCGAGTCGCAAACTTTTTAATTTACACCTACGCAAAAATGTAGGCGTACTTAGATTAAATTTGAAAATTTTCTAAATAGAGCTCACCAACCCCGTTTGGTTACATAATTTATTCCCAAATGAATGGAGTTGACGGCGGAAGTCCAAAATGAAAACTTTTGTCGTGTATAAGACTGCCCACACACAAATTAATTATTATAGCCAAAATATATCTATGTACGTATAAATGTACAAATTGTGTATGCAACTGACGGCAATAACAGAAACAAAAGTCGAGACACTGGCAAATATTGCCTTAAGCCCGACATCTGACCTGACAACTCTTCCCTCCTTTCTCCTCATCTTCTTGTTCTGGTTTTGGCGGACTAAATACATACATACATACATACATAGTTAACAGCTAGTCGAGATTTTCGAGAGCTAAGGTATTCCATGGATATTTTATAAATGGCGGCTTTCCAGATTCACAGGCGGTTGCCGGTGTACCCTTTCTATTATGCTGCACTGCATTGTACGTATTCTATTATGGTATTGTATTGTACTGTACTGTAGGGTGCCGTAGTTTGTTTGTATGTGTGTACTTTGTTCCCATGTAGTTATCTGAGCAGTGGAATTGTGGTTTGGCTGACGGTGAAAATGACGTGTAATGTAGCTACTATTTCACTTGAGTCTTTTGTACATTTTGCAACGCATTACTGTACGTAGGCATTAGGCATGTATGTTAGTGCTTTGCCTTCATTTCTCCGATTCCACTTTCATTTTCCAAGTTACGCTTCCATTACTTCCCCCTCCATTAGAGTACATTATAATATAATATATTAAGGAGGGACTGGGACAGATTTGAATCTGGATGGATTTGAATGGACTCTTGTACATTCATTGTAACTTAATATATAATATAATATGTATACTGATCATGCAATAATCACAAACTTATGCATACAATAATAATGTAAAAGGTAACTACCTATATTGTACTAAAATCTGACAGCTCTTTTCCCTCTTGTTGTTGCCCTTTTACCATTTGCCATCCCTTTATTATTACATATTATTATTATTATTACTGTACTACTGCCTTTTGGATTTGGATTGCGATAAAGAGACCAAAGCTACGGCCAAAATTAGAGCAGATACAGAACCCAGAATTCAGAATCCAGATTCAGATTCGGATTTAGTTTCAGGTTCAAAACGTATCCGAAAATTTCCGGCTGCTTGACTCTGACTCCGACTCTGACTCTGCCCAGCAACTCTCCATCTCATTCTCCATGGTAATTATTTATACAAACAACAATTACTCAGAGAGAGAGAGAGAGAAAGTCAAAGGGAAAGCAGAGCGAAAGTCGAGATTCGGAACGAGAAGAGAGAACCGTTGGAAAGGAGAGCCGTGTAATTTGAAAGTCCACTCTAATTATATCTATTGGTCTAATGCAATATACAATATGTATACACACTCTGGAGGTGAGTCATAATACCCTTTTCACTCGGAAATCCTGACAGCGGTACCAGCAGCACAACAACCAAAAGCGGAAGTCAAAGTCGGGGCCAAACCAAGGGGGAACACTGGAGAACAAAATCTCCAGCCAGCAGTTCAACTCCCTTTCAGCTACTGTACAAAATAACATGAATAAAAGTAGAATAAAGTATGTATATACATTATACATGGTACCGTGAAACGCCACGGATTTCCCTGTGACCGTTCCCCAAACGCAATTTCAGGGACTGGAGACTACACTACACTATGCAATCCACTCCATTCACATTATTATGGCAGAGCGAGAGAATTTAAAACATAATTAAGTGAATTGGGACGTTGGTCGCGGAGAAAGCGGAGACCAGCGGTAGAAACCGAGCTCACTACCAACAGCAACCAACTGAATCTAGAATCTACATTCTGTTTTCATTCTCTTAATATAGAATCTACAATGCATGAGCTGCCAACGCATTCGTGTATTTTTTACACCAGAGTTCCAACTCTTGTTTTCCAGCCGGCTGTTTATGTATTATGTATTTATTTATTTGTCAGGGCTCACTATTGAAAATTTTGTAATTTCTAATCCCAACAATTTCACTTTCTTCCGCGACTTTCCCTTTTACATTCATCCATTCATTCATTCGTTCATTCGTTCACTTGACTTTGCTTTTCCCTCTGCACTCGGCTTTGTTTGACTGTGCCGTGCTGTGGTGTGGTGTTTGGTTTTGATTGCATTTTCTACCCTTGTTCCTCCTCCCTGTTTAACTTTTAAAGGGGAAAGTAATAGGGGAATGGAGAAATGGCAATCAGGGCCGGAGAACCGAGAATTGCATCAAATCGTATCATATCGTAGGCGTATACATTATACATAGTACAGAGTTCAGTACAGTCAAATTGTATAAACAATGTAAAGTGTACAATGTATGTACACTGTACGTACACTGACTTTGACCATACATAATGTAGGAATAGGAGAGTATACTGTACGAAATTTCATTTGGACAGCTTGTTGGTTTGCTTTGGTTTCCCTCCTTGCCTTGGTTTAGTTCCCTTGTTTTTGCCATTGACTTCGGGAGAAAGTGTTGCGCAATATGTATCCGGCCCTACCTCTTTCTCTCTCTCTCTCTCTCCGTAAATCTACTCTATTTCAATAATGTTCCTAATAGAATATTTAAGGAGGTTGAAAGTAAAGTAAGGAAAAGAAGAAAAAGAGGGGAGAGTCTCTGATTTCTGAAAGAAACCCCATTTCAAACTGAGTCACTGAGGTAGCCAAAAAAGTACATATGTATGTAACATTGAGGGAATCGAGAATTTGGTCTCAAGTAAAGTAGGTCGGAAAATCCAAATCCAAGTCTCAAATTGCGAAAGGGTAGAGTAGAGTAGAGTTGAGTACAGCAAAGTAAAAGTAAAGTGTGTATCTTGTACGATGTGTATCGTACTACAGAAACATTCATTGCTTGTACCTAAAAATTCATTTGAGTTTTTTCCTTCATCTTCTTCTTCTTCTTCAACTTGTGCTCATTCCTACAGTTTCTTCTTCCTGCTCTATTCCTCCTGCTCCTCCTTTTCGTTTGCCTTTCCTTTTGGAAGCCTTCAGGTGTTTTCTCTTGTGTTTCTCTCTCGGGTTCCTGCGACTCAAAACTTGTGGTTGTTTTAAATTGAGAATAGAATATAGACTCACTTTACTCTAGTTTCCTGCCTCCTCTTATTACACTTTGTGTACAAATAACATAAGATACAAGCAGAAGAAGAAGAACAAGAAGGAGCAAGTGGGTGAGTAGAGTGAAATTTAGAACAAAACTAAAATAAGCGTATGCATACACCTATAAAGAGACAGAGAGAGAGAGCGAGAGAGAGAGAGAATAGAGGAAGAAACAAGGACGGTAAAGACCACAGAGTTTTCCCCGGTGCTTTTGTCTAGCTAAAAACCCAAAACCGACATGTAGTTTCTCTCCATTCTCTCCATTATCCTTGGAGAAATACCTCTGAGAGTTTGTCGAGTCGACAGAGATGGAGAAAGTCGGAGAAAGTTGAAAGTCGACTTGACTCCGTGTGTGTGTACAATATAAATACATACTTATATTCGTGTGTGTGTATAATATATGTTTGAGCCTAAACATTTGAACTCTAGTGTGTATATTATATGGTTGTGCTAAAGTCATAGTTGCCATAGTTTTAGTCCTTTTACTCTCTCCTTGTGGGTTGCTCGATCCGAGATGCAATTTTCCAGCTAACTTTGCTAATTTTACGGTACACCTGAGATAAACATACAGTCATACATACATATATACACGCACAGCCTGGATGTGCCCAATATTCATATTATATTGCATTATACGGAATTATATATTATTAAACATGTGTACGTGTGTATGTACACATGGGTAGAATATGTAGCTTTGACTTTACTTATTATGTTCGTATACGAATTCGTATTCGTAGGTACGAGGCAAAATTTGGACTGTTTCTTCATACATTTTCCCTGGTAAACTGGGTAAGGTCTTTGAGCTGCATATGTATCGAAGGTCGGAAGCAAAACAGAGTGGCTTTTCTTTGCTTTGGAGTGGCTTGACTACATACATAGACTGAGTTACACATCTCAGCTTATTTCTTTCGTTATGAAAGATACGTAATGCTCAATATGTACTTACAGACATAAAAATTTCAATGTTTTTATGTATCATAGAGTTATGTATATGTATAAGTGGGTTATTTAGTTTTTATATGAAGAGAGAAAAGGGCGAAAGTATCCTATAAAATATATAAATTGGCCCCACTTTCACTTTTACAGCTTGAAACATTTTTTCTCGTAATCATATATTTATATACATACAGGCATACTTAAATGCACGTATGTATATGAACAGTGTAAAAGTAAACATTTTTTGCATATTTGAGGGACGGCGAATTTTTGCCCGTCATGCAACCTGCCCTTTGAAAACCTGATGAAGATTCCCCATTTTAAATTTGGACATCTTTCAAATCTCCAAAGCAAAACAAGTGAATTACGTTCTACAGAAACGTTTGGCTAAATTTACAGAGGGGAAAAATCCTTGATTATTCCTGGAGTTTTGTCAGTAAAAAAGTACTTTGATAATTTGTTGATGGGATGACGAATACGATATTCTTGAAACATTTTAAACGTTTCTTTGACAACTAAACCAAGTTAAGGGATGTAAGTGAAAGAGCACAGGATTGGGAAACGTATAAAGTCAAGTCCTAATTGAAATCTATCTATTAAACTTGACATTTTATTGGCTCTTATCCATTAGTCAGTCTGTATGCTGTATATTTATCTGCTTATGCATTTCTTTGTTTCGCCTTGTGCACCATTTTGTTTTAATATCTTCAGTGCAGCTTTGACCCTCAGCTTGTTTTTATTGTATAGCTGCTACTTTTGCCAATCTCACCAGACTTTGCTAAAATTTTCGTCTCACCCACTGTCCGTATATTATGGATCCTCCGTTGTCTTGGCTCTCATACTCTCATACAGCTATTTTTTCATTTTACCTATCTACTTACTCGTGATTATTTACTTATGCAATTACTCTCCAAGGAAACGCAAGAAACTAACATTTATGTTGCGTTTTGAGCTTCTGGGTTCCCGGACAACCAGCCAACTACACGTAGTAGCAATAGCCAACAAATTGGTGGAAGTAGGCAGAAACGCAGAAAGAAGAAAGCATATCCAATTTCAGCGTACATTTAATGATTTCCCGTAGAGAGGAACAAAAACAACGTTCATGCTAAATTACGTAATTGAGTGCCCACGCAAAGGCTTTCTTTGATTTCATTGGGGAGCTTGCAAAACCTCAGAATAAATAAGTAGCACTAAATAGAGCAAAAAATACCCGTTTCTTAAAATACCCCAAGCGAATAATGAACAAAAAAACAGATTCCTTGTCGACAGCCAAACGCTCCTACTGTTACATTTACATTATTATAATTACAGTATACAATATTTTCAATGGCTAACATTGGAAACCTGGGTTCATTGGGAACGGTTTGCAATCTTTGACCAGTCGCCCATGCTTTTGACCGCAAAAACCATCCAGATCCAGACAAAGCCCCGGGTCAAATTAATTCCAGTGAAATGGATTAGAAATCGCAAGTGGAGAATTGGCAAAGGGACGAGAACCGAGTTGCTAATAATATTTATTTAGATGTTTCAATTTTGTTTGAGAACTTTTGTAATTGGCTAACAAAACAAGACACAAAATATGCATGTACATTGTACGTGCACACACACGATAAAATTGAATCAATAATTAATTTCCTTGCATTAACCGTAAACAAAAATCAAACCGGGTTCCTCCATACTCCCTTTACTCTAATTCAATTATGAGTTGTCATGACAAAGAAAAGTTTCAATTTGCAAAGTTAAGATTGGCAATGGCAAATGTTGATGTCAGTTTGTTTTTCTTCCGTACCTGTTTATATCTTATGTTATTGTTCATGCTCCTCATAATTTTGACCGCATGTCCTAGTTTTGTCTGCAAAATCGTGCTAGTTGACAAAACAATGAAACGATGTAGTAAAACAGCTAAATTTTAAGTATCTTTAGCGTATGAAATTCAATAATATTCATGTCAAGATGATATCCTTCAGGATATACATAGTACAAATACATAGATTTTACTTGCGGTGCTTTTTCATAATGCAGAATAAAATGTGCAACATACATACATACACGGTAAATAATGAATCAGATAATGCATACAAAAACTAGAGTATAAAAAGAAGACGTAAAGTAACTCGATAGTTCAGTCCAAAGAAAAGAAAAGGAACGAATGAGGAACAAGGACAATAAGAAAAGACGGGGACAAAAGCCAGAATAAGCCTAAATCTTGAATTACTCCCATGCCTGCATACGTATATACATCATACAAACATGGGTACATACATACATACATATTCTCCCTGTTTTATGACCCCCTCTTTCATCTCTTGTGGTTTATCATCACTCACGTCAACTTTTTCCTATTGTTTTGTTTTCTAGTTGTTGTGTGTATTATAATATATTGTTTGGTGTGTAGGCAGCTCTCAAGTAACCAATTCAATAATAATAATATCTGTACAAACAGTCAGATCTGTACAAAGAGCACCGTCGAAAAATGTTTGTGTGTGTGTGTGATATACATAGGCTGAATTGAAGGAAATGCATGCATAATCTGTGTACAAAAGAATAAGACGAAGACGGAGAGAGAGAGGAGACGAAGGCGGATGATAAAGAAGAAATAGTGGAAAAAATATGAGCCCTTATTTATTTTCCGTCTTCATTTCCTTTCCTTTGGAGAGGATGGATAATGCCGCTGAAAGATATATACAAATTGTATACACACTCAATCTATCTCCGCCATATTATATACCTATGTTCACATATGTATGAAATTCCATTTTATGCCATATAATGTCATATTTAATCCGCTCACAGGCAGATTAAATGCTCCCGAGCTCATCTATGTCAATTTCCTACGATACCATATCATATCATATGCACAATGCATTGTACACGTACAGCTATTGTACAATTATCTACAATACAAGGATATTCAATACAATGCGTACATACATTGTACATTGCATACGGTATAGCGATATCCTTGTTTATTTCTTGACTAAATATTACGCGGATCATTTTTATACCATGACCTTCTGGAACATTTAAGCAGATTTAAGCAGGATTTCAAATGCGCTTCACGTTCGATCCCATTCGGATATAATAAAAAAGCTGTGGGTTGGAAAAGTCAAGGCAACCTTTTGGTTTTTATAATGTAGACTTTTTATGCTGTAGTTACCGTAAGTTTATGTTGTACAATATTTCCAAGTATATCTACAGTTTTCTTTCCCCGTTCAATTATGAAGCTCAAGCTGAGTCGAAAATTTTAATAAGATAGTTAACCTTTTGTTGTAGTTTTTGAGGATCAAAGGCAAGGTCCCTTATGATAATGTATTTGAAAAAGTGGTTATAGATTTTTAAAGGAAAAAGTAGGAGTACTTGTGACAGTGACCTAATTTTTGACGATTAATTAGGACCGCCAACCGACTAAAAGTGACAAATTCGATGTGTCACGCATGAATTTGGCTTTGGAGATTTGAAAGGGATTTCTGCGGTTGTGGTTTGAGTCAAAGGCAAAGACAAAGGCAAAGTCAAAATCTGGAGAAGACGAAAGACGATCGAACTTTACACTGTGGATTCGGTGTGCGGATTTGAGATTGATGTATGTTAACGACATTAAAACACATTAGGCTATACACACACATTATATCCTACCAAGCCAAATGTTTCCACTTGGTCGTGTTTCATTTAGCTTATCCAGTATCAAGCCAAAGAAAAAAGTCGGCCAAAATCTGAAGGACTTAGATGGATGGAAATTCGACATCGACACAGTTTCTTATGCATCAAGGGAGAAAGAAATAGAAAAGGGTGTTAAATGAATCATTCTGATTTCGGATTTTCTTTCATTTCATTTCTCTTTTAGGCTGTTTCAAAGTTTAGCATACATACTTATTACACCTATATTATTATGTATACATAAGAAGTACTTAGAGGATCCCCTGCGTTGACGCCTAATTGATTTTATGGCCGAATAAATTCCCTACATTTTTCTCATTAGGATGAACCAACATTGATTACTTTACTTCAAAGATCAAAGGTGTAAGAATTATACAGTTTTCCCCCACATTTTCTTTCTTCTTTTAAGTATATTAGCTGCTACTTTATGAAATTCCCATATTTGGTGTAGTAATTCATTGTAATTTGTAGGTGGTAAACTGGAAATAAAATTCGCAGTTTAGACCTTTAAAGAATGCAAATTAATAAAACTTTATTGTGCGACCTTTACTTAATGAGCCCACAATCTCAAGAAATAACGCAAATAAACTTTGCAGTTTTTACAACCTAAAATTTGTAGCCAATCGTCTATTGTGTGTAAACTGCGTTGACGATTCAGATCCAAATAAAAGAGTAACGACCAGTAAATACGCGTGTATGTATTTTATGCATGTCTTGAGTACAAATGTTTGTTTATGTTTTTCCCTTCTCTCCCTTTTGGCGAATTCCCAACATTGCAAACATTTCTTACAAGTACAAAAATTAAAATATTTACAGTGACTTTGCACTGCAAAGTCTAGTTAGACCACATGTACAAATTATTTATGAAAGTAGTTGTGTGCGTTTTATGGAGCCATAAAACTAGCAATTTTTAAACACACACATATGCACATAAAAATACGAATACAAATTATGACTTGCCATACTTTTATTTTTATTCCCAATTTTGAAGCCCCGTTATTCAAACGCTCGAATATTTTGAGCTCCGACAATCCAGCTCCAGCGGTATTGCATATAAAATGCATGGGCAATGAATTTGCTGATTTATTCAATGAGTTTTCTATGAGACGACATCATATAGATACATACATACAAATACATACACTGGGAGGTTGGCCATAAAGAGCTAAAGTCAACTTTGACTTTGACTTTGGCTCCATCTCACCCTTATCAAATCGAGGACAGGATGGAGACATGTCAAGGGTGATTGTGTTGTTGTCTAGCTATCCAGCATGTAGCCTTTTTGTGGTTGAGGCAACGACCGTCGCTTTTTGTGGAAGCTCCAAAAGAATTTAATTTATAAGATGGAGACGGATTCGGAGGAGAGGAAACGACGAGTAATGGAAAAGAGAGAGCCAAAGCCAAAAGACGGTGTATTTTATGTAGACAAATAAGAAGCACACAAATGTAGTTAAATATGTACGAAAAATATTTAGATAAAAGTTGTATCGTATCGTATCGTGTCCCATTCCAACCCAATTTTCATCTCCATCTTCTCATCCATTTCCTTTCCAATCTGTGTGTATACTGCAAATTCTGGAATATCTCGTTTGGCTCTTCTCTCTCAAAAACCAAGAGGAATTTCTATTTATTTTTGTGTATAACCTTGTTTCTCATTACTTTAGATTTCCCACAAATTGGCATTAGGAATTGCAATCATTTTTGAAAGAGGACTGTAATGTTTATACTGTTATGTTTTGGCAAAGGTTTTGTCCAAAATTAAGAAAAATCACCAAAAATTGAACAGGACAACTGACCAACGACAATTGCAATTGCTTGTAAAAAACGCGCATTGTCCGTGCAGCCCTGCCAAGGACAAAGAAACAATATAGGTACAGGGTTACATTGTAAGCAATTCGTCAAAACTAGGGGCCACAAATTAAACAATATACATACATAGAAGTGTCAAATTTTCACTAAAGTAACAGCGAGTGTAAAAATTTCTTGATTGTTCAGAAAAATTTTGGAATTAAACGAAGATTTCACAACGTTTTCCCGCAATTTATGTATATACACACGTGTATAATTTACAAAAAAAAGGAATGAGTACGCATAAAAAATGTACGGGGATCCACGTCCACACTTCCAGGGGGAAATGGTGAGCATTTTTGCCAGTGTCTTTGCTTGTACTTGCCCTTGTTTCCACGAGCCAGGATCTTGAGTCTTGAGCTTGTGTCTCGCGAAGGGAAGTCAGTGCAACGGAACGGGCAAGGCAAGGCAAGGAGAAAACAAAGTCATTTATGTAAGTAACTAGACCACTGCCATAAACTATGAAGTCTTCGCTCTCTCTCTCTCTCTCCAGAGGAACATGACTACGATTTTCGTGGAAGGAAGTATAGAAGGAGTTAAGAGTTAACGTCAAAGCCAAAGCCAAAATCCAAGGAGAATTGCAACTGGAGCAGCACGGGCACCAGAACCCCAGAACCAGAACAAGAAATGAAGATGAAGACAAAGAAATTCAATGGCAGTAATAAATATGCGGAGTAATGTCATGAAGTTGAAGTTGGGGCTAAAGTTGTGAGTGTACAAACACACACACACATATACACACATTCACATGCATACTCAGAGACACTGAAGAATCCGCCCGTAAGCTTCTGTCCATCTCCATCTTCACAGTTGACTCTCTCCAGAGAGTCAATGGAGTGGAGTTGAGTTGAGTTGAGTCGAGTTGAGTCGAGTTGCGTTTAGCCATTCCTGCTCATACTTACATATACTTATACACTTGTATACTACTTGCTTATTGAATTTCCTTCTATGTATACGGCGCAATTACACTGTTTCTCCGCGAAATTGAAATACCACAACGTCAGCTGTCCATAGGAGAGTAGGTAAGATGGACGATAATTTCATTACACCCCCAAAGAATGTCTTCTTTTTCTCTCGTTTCCCCGAGTTTTTTTATAAAAAGATACAAAATTACACACATAAACACACACACACACAAACATACAGCAGTCACTCTGGAGCAGTCTTGACTCTCAAATTATAGCAGAGTTACATGTAAAAAATGGACAACATCAACCTGTCACTTTACACGCAAGTTCACAATATTAAAGCCCCCACAGTTGTGTTCTCCTTTACTCTAGTTTCTCCCCATTCGACCATTTTAACTTCTTGTGGGGGAAATGTGGGTCAAATTATGTGGAACTTTTCTTCCTTGACTTTGACGTACTTCATGATGATGCATTCAACTTTAATTGTGTTTTTTTAATCCGACTGCTGATGTTTTTATTTCAAGTAATAAAAACTACCTATGAAAAGATTCTAGATTCTAGATTCGTCACAAAGCGGACGTCACAAAGCTCGGAATTTTGAACCAAAAGACACAAGATTGCTTTTAAATGACGCAAAATGTGAAAATACATAAATCCCGAAATTTTGTGCAGTTAGTTGATGATTAAGAGAGATTTTGGGAAAATGCATACACATACACACACACTTGACACAGACTCTTGTTGAAAGAACTTCCGCATTAAATTGTTCTAGTCATCCCCATTAAAAGACAAAAAGAGGAATGTGCATAGAAATATCTACAATTATCAGGAAATTCGCCCTTCCTGACATTTACGCACACGAGTTGGACATACATATAAGATTCGTACTTAATGTACGTAGTTACTCATATTGTATGTATGAGGTACGATGTGGAATAAAATGAATTCATTTTGCAGTTAAACATTCATTATACTGTACAAAGGGAAAGGAAACCCAGAGTCAAATGACTGTACATTGTACATTTGCCTCCATTTATTTTCTCATTAGTCCGGTTTACAATGTAGTGTCTGCGTATCAACTAGTATTGACAGTATACTTATATACCATAAAAAATTACATAGCTTCCCTTTGTAAATGTATGTATGGAGTTGAATAAGATAGTTAAGCACTTGAGTGTTTTAATTTTAATTTGCGGTACGTTTTACATGAGCACGGATTTAAACGTGAAAACCTAACGCATTGTGCGCTGCTATTATTTCTATGTATATGTATGTCCTATTTATACACACAAAAACAAAGTTTTATGGAGGCTGTGATTAAAATTCCATTTAAAAGCTGCTCACGGTTAAAAAAACTAAGCTTAAAAATGCCCCAAACAACGAAATAACAATGTGTTCAATGTTCAAGGCTTGTGTATGTCAACTCATATGTGTGTGTTTTTCACACTTGACTCAACTACAAAATTACACAAGTAATTTGAATTTCTCTCCAGTTAGTCACTCCTGTTGTCTGGATTTAATCGATTTGAATTTTACAAACTAGACGCATGTACCAACAATTTAATCATACGGAATTTGGTTCAAATTTAGACTCTCGTCATCTCTATAGTTACTCGCAGTATATTCTATGCATCTGGTAGGTTTTGTCTATTTGAGCCAGGACATTTTGTCGCTTTTCCGAAAAATTGTTTGGATAATGAATTGGGAACAGGACGTGTACAGTGTACGTATACACATAACTAAAAACGACAATATACATCCATTGAAAAAAATAAAGGGGAATCTACATAGCAGTACTGAGAATAATAGTCGAATTTTAAAAGAAACAGGGAAACGAGGGACCAAACTAAGGGGGAAAGTAGACGGAATGAGGCTGCAAATGAAAAGCGGGACTAAGGAGCACCAAAATGGAAATAATGAAGAGTTGTAATTTGAGCGAGTAATTTAGTAAAATCGGGGCTAAATGAGGGAGTCGCCGAGTCTCTGTGTTGCTGTCGCTGTCGCCGTTCGCCGTTTGTCTTGTTCTTCCTTCCCCTTTTTTTATCAAGAAGCAAAGCCTCCAGGAGCGGAAGACAAGACACGCAGACTGTACCAAAGGAGGAGGACTGTTGTTATGCATGTCCCGTTATATCAAATGACATAATATTTGATGCTGCATTGTTATGTTATGTGCAAGGGTGTATAAATATAAGTACGTTCATACAAAGGCCTCACATCTAAAGAAAAAAGACACCCTCTAATGATGATAATTTCAGAGTGGATGGAGAGCGGAAGTCAGACGTGTTACCCAACGCTTCTCTGTAATGACATTTGCCAGGCTACAAAGAGAAAGGAGGGAAATATCTGGGTGTGCATATGTATTAGGGTGCTTCAAACCTCCCAAACGATGAAATCCTTATAAAGCATCAGCCAAAAAGTTACTTCTGACTGAGAAAAATTTAAAAAAAAATATTTGGTAAAAATCCATTAAGTCTTAGGTGTTGCGCTAGGAGGTCAAAGATTGGAGGTCAGCCAAGGAAAAAAACAA
>JAQIVE010005173.1:0-13313 GCA_034698285.1 Sminthurinus bimaculatus | reverse complement strand
TAAATTATCCATTTTCAACAATTCCCAATAAGCATAGGTAATCAGTACTTGTTTAAATAATAGCACACGGGGTGCTCTATGTAACTAAGCTATCATAGAAACCTGGGAATGCATCCAGTTATTTTGAGGAAATTTTTCCGAAGTGTCCAGGAACTTTGTGTTCAAGCCAATAAAACTTCCCTTAGAAAAAGAGGTTTGACAACATTGACAATTTTTGATGAGATTTTCATGATATTTCATCAAAGTTTTCATGAACCTTTGATAAAAAATTGATCATACTTTAGACCAAAATTGTGCCAAAATTTCATGAGATTTTTTAAACAGATTTTTTTCTAAGGGTTGGTTTACCTTCTTTGCGTTTTTAAATAACAGATAAACTTTACAGTCCATCGAAGAACGGTTCACGATGACTATTCTGGAGCAAAGAGGATCTGCATGTGTGAGGTGTGTGGGAAGAAGTTTAATGATAATTATAAACTTAGAAGACATACGGAGGCCGTACACACAGGTACGTACATATAACTTAAAGTTGAAGAAGTAGAAATGTTTGCCGTAGTCATAGTTATGTAAATTATTTAGTTTAAAAACCACAACATTTTTGTTTTAAATTGCTTAAAAATAGACATTTAATTTTTTTAAATTTTTTCGATAATTTGTAATTTTTTGTGTTTTATGCATGATTGATTGAACAGATGAGCGGCCTTTTGCATGCGAGCTATGTGGACGCTTGTGCAAAACTCAGGACTCCCTTCGAAATCACAAATATGCAAGTCACAACAAGGTATGTATTATGTAATTTGCAAAGGCAAGTAGGTAGGGAAAATATTATATGAATCTGCTTTGATTTGCAACAAAACATTGTTTACTTACATGTTTAACTATTCTGCAGGAGGGAAAGCGGAAAAACTACGCTCGTTACTTGGCGAATTTGCAAAAGAAAAAGTTAAAAAGACAGGAGGAGGAAAGGAAAGCGGGGATCGAAGGTACGGAAACAAATTCCATAGATTATACTTACTTAATATGCTTAAATTAAAATATCACAAACTGTTTGATTTTACAGGAAGTGTCTGTCCTCATTGTGGCATTGATTTTATTACAAAAGTAAGTTTGTATACTGTACTTTGTGAATTTACTTTCATCGCCAAGTTGTACAAAATAAAATTATTACACGAGCAAATCGAGAAAATTGGCTAATTTTTTTACCCCGTTGGGTAAAATCAAAATTTGTTTGTTAGTGAACTTTGTTGATATTCCTTTATCTACAGTATAAATGCACGATGCATCGAAGAACCGCCCACGATGACTTTACCGGAGCCCAGAGCAAAGTTGTGGCCTGCACGTTGTGCGAGAAAAAATTTGAGGGCAATGTTGGCCTTAAAATACATATGCAGCATGTACACTCTGGTAACTTACACATAAATTTCTGTAAACGTAGGAACAATAAGAAAGCTTGAGACTTAGTTGTATTTATGAATAACCCCAATGGAATCCATTAAATTAAAAAGTTTTCTCGACCTACAATTTTATTTCTGATTTTACTGGTGATAATTTGTAAACATGCCCCATTTGTATTTTGTTTATTTGATCAGATGAGCGTCCCTTTGTATGCGATAAGTGTGGCCGTTGTTTCAAGTCCTATGCAAATCTGCAGTCTCACGAATCCACAGTTCACACCGAGGTACGTTCACAAATATCTACAATCTACATAGAAGATGATTGAAAATGTAGAAATATACTTTGAACTCTCATTTCTTTCACTTTGCCTTAACATTATGGATGAAAGGGATTTTATTTTAATTGCAGATGTGAAAATTGCAATACTATTAAATGACACTAAATATTAATTTTTGATCCTAACTCCATGTGTGTATACAGGAAGGAAGGGAGAAACACAAACTATACCAGCGGGAGAATTTGCGGAGGAAAAAGTTGATTAGAGAGCAGCAAAAAAGCAAAGAAGAGGATGAAATGGAGGCAGAAACGGAAACGAGCGAGAGCGAAAATGATGAAGAAAGTGAACAAACCCGAGAAACTGCCGTAATTACTCGTTCTTCCACTTCCACAAGTACTTCGCTGTTACCACCACCATCATCATCACAAATGCCAGCAATAACACTTGACTGAGCCTTAATTTAAAATAATGATAAAATTTTCCCATGTATAAAATGCATGGTCTGCCTGAATTTTTACTTGAGTACCTTTTAATTTAAGTATTCAATTGCCTTTCAAGCTTCAAGCTATGGAATAAAATTATAATAATATATATTTTTCTATTTGTAATATTTTAATGCGATCGAAGATCGAAACATGAAATAAAATATTTTTTAAATGGTTTCCTATGGGACAATATTATGCCTATAATATATTAAGTAACCATCTATGTATCTATTATTATATTAACCAGCTGACTAATTCCAGATTCTGCTTCAAGTTTAAGTAGGCAAGTTACATTGCATTTTATGTGTCTATGTAAGTTAACTATACATAAATAATACATACTTATTAATTATGTAATATCATACGCATAGCACGCACGTTTTTTATGGAGTTGCAAGCTGCAGTGTTGCTTCCTTTCACCTTTGGAAAATTGCATCTGGTTTTTTTATTTGCATAACTGACGCAGGTGTCAATTTGCCTGTGATCTGCACTCTAAACTCTAAATGATGCAGATTCTATCCAGCCGTTACTTCCTAAGAACTTACACATAAATTTATTATAAAAATCATGTTTAACTATTATGTACTTATACACCGTGGTTGAATACTTTTATTTGACTGGGAAGGTGCTCTTAAACTTTAGCTTCAAGTTTCAAATTCGTGAAACATTTGGACTTTGGAAAAAATAAATCTTCATGCTTATACGTCACACATACATACTACATACAAAATGATTTTTCGAGTTGGTTTGGTCGGCTTTTTTGTTTGTATTGGATTGTTGCAGGTCAGGCATGTAAGTAAATAGACACTTACTCTAACTGTTGTGCATAAAATAAAAAAAGGAATATTTTTCAAAAATCAAAAGAAACTCTAAAACTGAAAAGAACCTCTGAGATCTTCCGAAAACTGCCGAAACTGAGATTTTGCAGCTTTTTGCAATTGTACATGTATGTATTTATGTATAATTTACTTTACTTTGTTGTGTGGGTTTTTGGTATAGATTGGATGCAGCCCAGTGTCTCGATTCGGCTTGTTTGGTGACCCGGAGGACGGATTCGAAGACAAAGAAGGTCAACTCTGTGTCAAATTCAGTGGACCGGACGAGTCAACAATAGATGAAATGTGTCAACGTTTTTGTTGGACAGCCTATTACAAATATGTGCCGACACACGGCAGTCAGTGCGCTTTTAAGGTCTCTCAATTCATTTGCATGTGCTGTTGTTAAAAACCTACCGTCAGAAATAAAATATTTAATTATATTGTTATACCACTAAATAGACATTAAAATTGTGTTTCAAAAGTTAAATAGTCAATGAGACGACTTGGATTAATCGTATTCATCTTTTGTTCTTTAAGTTCCCTTTGCCCAAACTACCAAACTACAGAATTTATCATACATAATTTATCAAACTTTCTCATTTTAAGCATTATTATTTTTACAATATTGTTGGGATAATTAAATCTAACGGAGAAAGGTTTTACTTTTTGTGCATTTTCATACTTTTTGCTTATGGGAAGAATTATTCATGAGAGCCGGTCATCCTTGCGATTTCCCTCGAAAAAAATGTGTCAAAAAAATTGTCAAAACATGTCAACAATAAAAAAATGTGAAATAATGTGGATTGTTGATTGTAAATTGTAAACGCGACTCAAGAATCAAGAGCCTACTTTTATACGCAAATACTTACTTTGTTTTTATATTTTTTAATAATTGTACCCGCTTGGCTTTTAACAACAATCACAGTTAAATACTTTCATTGAATATGGTTCGGCGACGGTAAGTCCTTTTTATCCTTTTTCACTTCAAGTTTCTATCTAGTTCTCAAACCTCAAACGTCAAATACATTGTTTAGCTAGACAAGTACATTATTTAAGTACATACTATTTTACTTTTATTCTATTTTAGGAGGAAATGCCTAAAGTCGAAATCTCCTCAAAACCCCAGTATTAATAATTCCCATCAAAGTAAGAAACAAAAAGTAAATGATTGTAGTTTGGATGTACAGCAAGTTTGTGCCAATTGTTGCTTATCAATTGATTCCTCCACAAGTAAAACCCATGAAATTCCACCGAATTTCAATCAAGAACAATCATCAACGCAATCCAGCCGTGCTCGTGTAGATGATCATCCGGGTTGTGATTCCGACTTGAATAAGATGATCTCGACAATTTACAACCTTGATTTTATTCCTCGACTCTTGCAAAAATACCCGGATGCAGTATGTGAAGAAATAATGCAAATAACTGAATTTCCATTATGTTTCATCTGTACAACTCTTCTCAAACCCCTTTTCTCGTTGTACAGTCAGTTCAATCAAATTAGGAAAATTGAGTCAATAATCTCGAAACAAATCAAGTCGTTAAACTCGCTCATTAATTATGATGGTGAAAACCAAAGTCAAAACGAACAATTAAATCAAGCTGATGATGACCCAATAGAAATACCAGAGTCGAATTCAAGTACGAGAGATATTGTGAATCCTCAAGATACAACAACAACAACAGCGACTACTACTAATAATAGTAGTAGTACTGGTGGTAGTAGTAGAATTGAATCTCATTCCACTGACCCTGAACCTCGTGTCTGGGTGGAAATTGAACCTCTTGATGATCTAACGGTTGAAGACATTGGCTATATCCCGCCATCCCTTCGTCATCTCGATCGAGCAACGTCTCAAGGTAAGTTAAGTAAGTTAAGTATCTAATTATCCTCAACTAGCTTGATATACACATTAGATTTTAATATTAGTACCAAAAGCAAACTTTAAATCAGTATCAATCCTTCATTTTTTAACATAATTTCTACAGAAACACCGAATCCAGGGAGAAGACAAACGAGGACCAATCAGTCAGAAATAAACCAACAAGGAACGTCCGCTAGTTGCCATAGTAACGCAACTAAATTAGCATGCTCTTCCAATGATCGTGGGCATTGGGTCAAAGTTGGTTCACGACTAGAAGACGTCACAATTATTGAAGAGGTTGACCCTAGTCATTGCCCACTGACCCTTCCACAACTGGAGGAAGAATCTCCACAACGCAAAATAATTATTTCTGACGTGGTTTTCATGGCACCGGTACAAAATGATGGCGATAAAGATGACTTTACTGATAATAACGATGACGATGAACCTTCAATATTACCACATTCCGATGATGACCATGACCATGACAATGACAACGATAGTGACATGGACTATGAACCTTCACTTTCCTCGCTTGATGATGAAGATAAAGTGGACGATAAACATTTTTCCCAGCAGCCAGAACCAGTTGGATCTGAAGACGACGACGATGTCAATTCTAATGCTACTGATATTAAACCAGGTTAAACAACAAATACAAGCAATTATGTAAGCATATCACGAATGTTGTTAACAAACGTGAGGTATTTTGTATTGCCTTTAATTGATTTTTTGTCTCTGACATCATACTAGATCTAGAATCAAGTGGGGAAGAAAATGAGCAAGAGAAGCAGTCAGTGCCTGAAGAAAAAGAGCAAAGAAATGAAAAAGGAAATAGTGATGCAAATACCAAAAATCTTTCTCATTCAGCTACAAAACAAACTCCTGGGGATGGAAAGAAACGTTGGAAAGAAGGAGAAGTTGAAATGTGCACAGGTAATTAATTATTTAAAATATTATGTCTTCTTTCAAAAAATAATGCATGGAAATTCGTGCAGCAGTTTTTGAAATTGTGATCCTTCGACTTAATATAGAAAAGGGTAGAGGAACAGGAAAAAGGAAGCACTTGTGTACTGTTGTCGACGAGGCGGGGAAGGTTATTCCTTATCAGGAGCCGGAGGAAAAGGTCAAGTGTGGTGAGTGTGACAAGGTGTTCAATAGCAGTATGACCTTAAAACTTCACGTCAAATATATGCACTCGGGTAATTTATTTTTTAAAGCTTTGTTACTTACATTGAGCGATGAATAAGATATATTATTTATTCATTCATTCATTTATAATATTCATAATAATATAAAATAAAGGTACCTATAAAACAGAATACAAAGGAAAGTCTGTTGTAGTTTAGCATTTTCCATTTTTGTTTTGTGTGTACACATTTAGCTACAGAATCACCGAAACCTTTTCCATGCCCCACCGTCCTCAACAAAGCGGGTCGAGTTTGTCCTTTTCGAGCCACGACGCAATACAAGCTCAAACTTCACATGCTTACTGTCCATCCGGTAGAGAAGGACAAGTTCAAGTGTGATGAGTGTAAAAATGTGTACAAAAACCCAGACAACTTGAAACGACACATCCGGATGATGCACACTGGTAATAATTAAACATTTTTAACACTGCATTTTAATATTTTGTCTTCCTCCATAGTTAAGTACTTACCTAATACCTAATCTAAAATAAAATGTCAAGAAAAGTATGTTAGTAGCAAAGACCGTGATTCATAATTTATATTCCTTGCTTTCTATAGAAAAAGGCAGAAAAAAGTATGAAAAAACTCTGGAGCAGAATAGGGAAAGGTCGAAAGCTCGTACAAAGGAGTCTAACGCTAATGGTACTTTTATAATGACACTCTTGTCTCGCTGCTAACTTAATAACGCATTTAAATACTACATTGGAATGTTGGCTCATATTTTAATTTAATTTGATTTATTAAAATGCAGGATTTGCCTGTCCTCACTGTGGCCTTGATTTCACAATGAAGGTAAGTTTTTTGAGTATTGT
The DNA here is from genome assembly GCA_034698285.1 of Sminthurinus bimaculatus. NCBI lineage: Eukaryota > Metazoa > Arthropoda > Collembola > Symphypleona > Katiannidae > Sminthurinus > Sminthurinus bimaculatus. The sequence goes on along the minus strand of JAQIVE010005173.1, from coordinate 6,471 downwards.
TTTCAATGCATAATATACAGCATACTATAATATTTTATGAAATAGAAAATGCGGCTATTGATGAAAAAGTAAAAAGATGTTTTGACTGCCTTAAAATGCATGTCTTTTATTTTTATATGTATAATAGCAAAGCTTCACAGTTCATCTAAGAACAGTCCACAAGGATTTTACTGGAGCAAAGCCCAAAGTTGTGCCGTGCAAATTGTGTGCGAAAAAATTTACGCACAATGCTGCCCTGAAGGTGCATATGCAGCACACTCACTCAGGTACAACTTTTTGAAAGGGAATCAGTAGAATGGTTTTGAAGTTATTTAATTTCTGTATGTTTTTGCTACAGTTTTGTGGATTTTGATATTTAATTTGTGAATCTCTTTTGTATTCGTGATTAAACAGATGCACGTCCTTTTGCATGTGAGGCATGTCGGACCTCTTACAAGTCTAAGGAATCTCTTCGAAATCACCAAAATAGATGTCACAGCGAGGTATATACATAATAATATACAGAACAAACAAAAAGTAATACCATTTTTCATGTAAAAACAATTGTTTGAAATTTTATTTCTTATGATATGTTTATGAATCTAGTTTTCAAACGAATTTTAAAAGTGCAAATGGTAACAAATTGTGTAAATAGGAGGGAAGGCAAAAAGATTATGCCCGGAAGCGGGACTATTTGCAGAAGAAAAGGATGCTCCGAGAGGAGGAGGCAAGGAAAGCAGGGATTGAAGGTTAGTTAACGGATTTTAAATTCTCAGTACACATATTATTACTGTACATAAATTCAAAATAATATCTTAAAGTTATTTTCTAACAAATCGTTGTTTCCCCGATACAGAAAGTGTCTGTCCTCACTGTGGCATCGATTTCCTCACAAAAGTAAACAGCATTATTTGTATATGTATACATACATTTATTTTTCTCATTGGAAAGTTGTAAAAAATGTCATGTTGCTTAAAAAAGAAGACAAACGACAAACGTTTTGATTACCCAAGTTTAATATTTATTTGGTTAATTTTCTTTTTCAATAGGTAAAGTGCATAATGCATCGAAGGTCCGTCCACGATGACTATACCGAAGCGTATAATAAAGTGGTGATGTGTGATGTCTGTGGCAAGAAATTTGAGGGGGGCTATAAGCTCAAAATACATACGCAGCACGTACACTCAAGTAAAATTTTTGTTCAAATTTAAATTAAACTCCAGTATATTACTCCTCTTAATTGTCCTTTTGACTCTTGGTAAATTATAAATTTATTCTTTTGTATATGGTTGGATTGAGCAGATGACCGTCCATATATATGCGAAGAGTGCGGCCGTTCCTACAAATCCAATCAAAATCTGCAGACTCACAAATCAAGATTTCACACCGAGGTACAAAATATATACTGATTACGAATATACAACTAGTCAATGAAATATAGTCTAATTAAGTTGTAAAAAAACGTTGAAGTTCCATTTCATTCTCTTTGGTCTGCTTTTTAAATGATTTGTGACTTAAAACTACATTAATTATTGAACCCAACTCAATATTTTTATGCAGGAGGGAAAGCAAAAGTATAATGAGTACCAGCGGGCGAATTTGCAAAGAAAGAAATTGATCAAGAAGCAGATTGCGAGGAAAGAAGGAGACGAAATGGAGGCTGAAACGGAAACAAGCGAGAATGACAGCGAAAGTGAACATGAGCAAGCTCGCGAAACCGCCATTTCAACTCGTTCTTCCACTTCCGGAAGCTCTTCGTTGTTACCCCCATCATCAGTGTCAGAACAATCACCACCAACAGCACCAACGATGGACTGAGACTCCATGTAAAATGTTGTCCATGTACACAAAGTGCATGGTATGACTGAATTTCTACTTGCTCAATTAAACTCAAAGCTATTTTTTATATAATTTTTTTGTTTTTACTCTTACGTGTCAAGTTAAAAATTACAATTAGTCGCCTAATTGTACAGAAAATACAAAACTACCGAAACCTATTTAAATATTATTTATTATTTCTGTTTTTATCTCGGTGCTTATATTATGTATAATGTTTATTTCCCTTGAGTTTGTTCTGCAGAATTATCCTATGTAAGTACATAATACGACTTGATAAATAAATATTTATTGAGATTACCGAATATTATGGTTGTAATTGACTTACTTACTTTTTAATGCACATAAATAAGGATTACATTACATTAGTTATGTTTTACATTATTATGTTGTATTATACAAAAAGTAAAATTAAAATGTGAAAAAAGAAATCCTTTATAACCCGCTTATTGGATTATTTGAATCTTGGAAAGTGTAATAAAAAATAAAAAAAAAAAATCAAAAACAAAAGTTTTAATTTTTAATTTTATATTTATCTGGCTGTATTAGTTTTTGTGAAATTTCATTCAAGTCATAAATCAAAAAGGACTTCGCATTTAACTAATTAGGTAACCTACAACTTTCTCAGTAAGACACAAGCTTTTTTCCCCCATTCAAAATTTACATTTTGACTTGCATCATCTCACAATCTGAAACTTCTCTTCTCTTCTTTTCAAAAAAGTCAAACACCCCGTATCCCGTTGTGAAGTTGATTAAGTTTCATTCAGTTTAATTAAAGTTACTAAGTACTAAGTACATACTAATTTTTAGTTTCAAGTTGATAAAGGAATTTGTACTTAAATATTAAAATTATTCATCAAATCACTACCCGTTCTATTTTTTAGGATACAAGACGAGGAAAATGGAAATGGCGGAGGAAGAACAACAGAGTTGTACCTTTATGTCAACATCACCATTACCATCATTATCAACCTCAGACTTGTTGCAGATGGATTATTGTGTCAACTGTTGTCAATGTCTGGGTCCTTCCGTGAAAAATATCAAGAAGGAAAACAACTGTGATTCTTATAATAACCATAACGACGACGAGTCCTTGTCCTTGCAGACCGCAAAAAGTTTGTCATCTATATTTAGACTTCATTATTTATCTGCATTCATCGACTCTCCTTCTCCGGTTTCCTCCGCATCCTCATCAACAACTCCTGTCAATGCAAGTGCTACTACTACAACAGCAATCCCATCGTCATCAAATATCACAGATGAGGAGCTAAAATTAATTTGGAATGGTGATTTAAATGTTAAATTGTGTGACAATTGTCAGTTTATATTTACAAACTTGTGGAAATTTTATGAGGACTTTACTCAACTTTGCACCCTGGAGTCCAGGTTGACCCAGCAAATCCAGCAATTAGATAATTGTATTGAACATCACAAAACTACTCGTAGTACAAATACAACATCAAAGTCGTTTTCATCTTCCGTCAGTGTTTCTCCTGGCAACGCTCCGATTGTTGTAAGTAAATAATGGCTATAAACACCTATAATTTCCCTGTTTTTTGTAACTGTAACTATTTATGTTTATTTTGAAAATTAAGAGTTATTATTGTTTGCGTGTGAAAATAATGTATTTTTGGTAAATGCTATGGCTTTTTGTACAGGTTTTACAAAGACTTGAAAATGATCCAGAGGCTCAAGCTGCGATCGCTCGATTGAATCATGGTAAAAGAAAAAGGCCAAAAAGAACCCCCAAAAAAAGTACATTAAAAATTAAGACTAGTCCTAAGCACGAGTTCCCATCGTCAGATCAGGATCAAACTCAAGACCTGGATCAAGAGGTGAAAAAGGATGAAGATTTTGATAATGACATGAATTATTCTCCTGCTGCCAGTCTCCAAGGAAATGACAGTGACTTTCTTCCAGAGGATGACGATGACAACATTTTGGCAGGTACAATGTTAAATATGAATTTATCGAAATATTTATTATTTATTTATTATATTCCCATTCATATTTTACTTTTTTTCCTGAAATGGAACTGAAAAATTATGGGCTATGGCAAAAATTCAAAACAAATATTGTTTTTCCTACTTTCAATAGCGGACGAGAGAAAGTCCAGTAAAATCAAAAGTAGGTTAAAGTCTGCAAGACAAGCAGTTAGTGGTGATGATGACGGTGACTCAGACTATGATGTTGCGCCAAAACGCAAGAGAGGAAGGCCAAGGGGGACAGGTGAGGTCAAAAAGAAAAAGAAGACGAAGGCGAAGGTGAAGCATGGTAACTTCCAGGGAAAAAACAGCAGGTCAAAGGAATGGAGACTGGAACGTCAGAAGAGAAAGAAGCAAGAATATGTGTACCGTAGCCGAAAAATTGAGGTGATTATTGTACATGAATGCTTATTTTACTTTTATTTTAATCAAAGCATCAAGATTTAATTTCTTTTCAATTTCCAAAATGTATGGAATTTAGGAAATTTTCTCTCATTTTAAATTGTCAAATAATTGTTCATTCGGAATTTATATACTACTTTAAAATGCATTGTGCAGAGTACACATATTTATCTTCTGTAGCGTTAATTTTTTTTAATTTCTCCCATTATAGGTTGCAAATCCCTGTTGGACTTGTGAGCTCGGTGAGTGTATTATTTTTTACTTGCTTTTATGAAATAGTTAGTAAGCAATGATAATTTAAAATGAAGTAGAAACATTTAGTTTTTTACTTTTATATTCATTCAGACTTTCCAACTCCAGCCGACTGCTACACTCACACAATGAATGAACATTGTCAGCCTGACGATATTGTGTGTGAAGCCTGTTCATTTGTTGCTATCTCCAAATCTTCCGAAACGGTAGGTGATACATCGTTTACAACTTATGAATGTAATCTGTAATCATTATGTGATAGAGAAAAGTAAAATTGAAGTCGACAGAAAAAGGAAAACTTTTTATTTGTACTATGTAGGTACAAGTTGTTATAGCTTTTTTGACTTTGTGAGTAACAATTGCAAATTAATTGATTCAATATTAAGTATTGTATTATTATCGTTGTGCTAATGCTATAAATTATGATTACAGTTCCACAAAAAAATATGCGAGTCTTTGAAGCCTGGAGAGCTGTTAGATCCATATCCCTGCCCTCACTGCACTCGCTCGTTTCGTTTTACACAGACCCTCAAAGGTAAATGCTAAAAAAAATTGAATTATTTAATTGAAATTTTCAAAATCTATTTTATAATTTAAAATTCAAATCGTGAAGTATGATTAAAAACAATAAATGAAATAATACAATTTTCTTGTCTAGAACACATTTCACAAGTTCATCAGGAGCGACAAATAATCCGCTGCACTGTTGAAGGCTGTAACTTTCAGACCAAAAATCCCAGTAGTTTTAGATCTCACACCAAGTTAGTTTCACTTAATTATTGTTTTCTAAAAAATGTATTATTGTTATTTGGCCTTAAATATTGCACCTGAGTATGGATCATTTAATGGCTGAAGGTTTAACCTACTTTGTATTGTTTTAACTAAAATTAAGTTAAAAGCTATACTACAACATAATGTATTTTCTTTATTTCAACAGAACTCAACATGAAGTAAATGATGAGCCAGAAGAGTCGAGAACATGTTTCGACTGCAACCGTGTCTTCAAGTCTAAGGTGAGAAAAAATACAAATGCATATGCATTTTTAAGTATTGGATAGGTATTATGAACCTTATTGAATATGTACAGTATCTAATATCTACAAGTCATCACGGTCTGTGATGGAAAGTACATAAACAACATGATAATATGATTTTAAATTTTATGTAGTATTTTAGCATGTTGTATGTTATGCCAAAATTTTGAAGATTTACCATTATTTTTTAATTTGCAGTACATGTTAAATTCGCACAACGTCAGGACTCACACGGAAGAAGGTGAATAACATTACTTGTCCAAAATATTAAATACTAGATACTGTGTCATAGGAAAACGGAAAATAATGGAAATTGGAAATGATTGTAATGAAAGGCCGTATTCTCATTTTTTTTGTTAGTATAATTGGTTATGTAAGTTAGCTGGCATAATTTTCTATTTTCATAAACTATCTTCATGTTACAAAATTAACAGGTGCAAAGAAGCACAGACAGTACCAAGATAAATTACTACAAAGGAAGCGAGAGGAGACCAAGATGAAGAATGCCACCAAAACTACGGTCTGCTCAGAATGTGGAGTTGTAAGTTTTATGCAATCAACAAGTTTACATTTTAAATATTTATTGTTTATTATTTTATATGATTCGAAAGCGAACAATTATGATTATGCAAGAAACTAAGAATTTTACTATTTATTTAGGATTTTTTCACGGGCATGGGGTTAATCTGTCATCAAAGGAAGTTTCACCCTACCAATTTTCCCTTTGGTAGCTTGCTCACAAAATAATATAATAATATAATTTTAAGCTTATTCTAATCTTTTTTATTTATACTTTGTACCCATAAATTATAAACATTTCCTCGATAATCTGTATGTAATTTAGCAAGTAATTGACATTGATTTTTGATTTTTATTCTTTCCTTTGCTGCACACTTCCAGTATGTGAAAACTGCGGTGAAGGATTTTCTCGGAGGTCAACTCTCCAAAAGCACTTAAATTTTGTTCACACGGAAGTTGGAGGA
>JAQIVE010005172.1:0-13314 GCA_034698285.1 Sminthurinus bimaculatus | reverse complement strand
TTATGTACATAGCATTGTTATTTCGCTGTACATGTATGTCTACATTTTATTTCCATAGAGATAGGTTCACCCCTATTGTGTGTACAATGGCAATGACAATGAGACTTGGACTGAATAACTGTCTGCGTTTAGCTTAGTCAGACCATAGCCAACTAATCCTATTGAGGTAACGCACAAAGTGAAAGTAAACGAGAGTGAGAGTGCCAATCCATAACTAAATCCAAGTTTAAATCCAACTCAACCCCCTTATTTAAGCATGTAAGGTCCATCCATTTTTTCGTGTTCCCCTTTAATTTTATACAGATCATGACACGACAGTGCACTGTGTAACCGTTTACTTTTTCACGGAAACAGTTGTTCTTCAAGAATTTTAATCTCTAAATTTTTCAAATTAAAAATATTACTTTTTTTTCTTCTTATTTTGGTACCTTGCCATTTAGCACGAAGTAACGTTTGTGAGTTATTCAATGAAAATGGAGTAAAATCAAGTTTAATCTGACTTCAGTTTCAACTTAATTCAATACGGTGGATTTATGTATGTATATTAGTAGTATGATGCAGCTTTGTCACTTTTTTCCTCGTTCATATACAGACGTATAATATTAATGATTTGATTCGAGCTAGGTTTAAATGTGTATACTATGTATCATACATAGTGAATTCTTGGCCATATCTTTGCATGCATATACCATACACACGTGTAAACATTGGATGGATTCGCCTTTGTAGTCACTATACATCATCCACAGAAGTTTGTACCATTATTATTAATAATATTATTATTGGCAACAGCCTCGTTGTAGTCGTTCACGAGTTTGAGTTAAGGAATTGAAGTTGAAGTTGAAGGAAGTTGTGAGAAGAGGTGAAGTAAATTGAAAATCTCGAGCGACTTTGACTTTGAATGTCGATTGAGGGAGAGAAAGAAAGAGTATTTGTGTATATGGGGAATGTCAATGATTATTACGCTCAGTGTATGACAGACTACAATGAAATATACAAATTACTGTGGACATACTTATATATTTCTCTCTTTTTCAAGTTTACACACACACACACACACATAGAAACTTGCTATAGGATAAAGTAAAATAATATTATGATAGCATAAAACATACCTTTTTTACATAAGCATGATATACAATCGTCCAGCATGTGTACACAACTTCCTACATTTAATCACGTCTGGTGGTCGGAGGCTATTCATAATGGAAATATAATAAGAATAGTACCATAGGTGTACGAATAATATTTACAATAGATATTCATATAGACCACGTAATTCAATATAATATAATGAACATAGCTATAATAATAATAATGAATAATAGTATACATGTAATCGCAATAATCCTATATGATGAGAAACGTGGGGACGCAGAACAGTATAAATATGTAGTCTGAATAGTAAAGTAAATTGTACGTAATGGGGTACTATAATGCATGTGTATTCATGGTATACGTAGATGAGAGTCTGCACATACATATAAACTTTTATAAAACGTGCTTTGTGTACATATGTACTCGAAGGAGCGAGCGAGTGAGTTACACGATGACTTTTAAAAAGAGGAAAGGTAGAGCCAAAGAAAGAAACAAGAGGAGTATAGAAGAACAGACTAGCATTAGCCTTGTATGGCGTTGAAGGTGAAATAAATCAGCAAATGATCATTTGTGAATATGTTCTGTGTAATTGTGTGGCCGTACTATTTGTACTGTGTAAATTGTATAGATACACAATAGGAGTATAGTTACAATGCGCAAATGTAATTTTATGGTATGGAGTATGGATAGTCACTTGAGGAAAAAGAAAGGGAGGAAGGAGATTTTAAAATAAAAAAATAAAAAATCTGAGTCACTCAGTCAGTATGTTAGACTGTCTTTAAATATCTACCTATGTGATGTGTGATGTACGATCCTACTTCATCTTTGTTTTAAAGTCCCTATTATGTATGTTGAGCGCAAAATTGGGCAACGTGACCATGCTTCATTTTATTTTTACTTACATCGCCGATCCATATTTTACGCATATACCTAAATACGTTACGAGAATCTGAATGAGAACTCTGTACAACCCTGCCGAGAGTCAGATGTGTACTTGACATTGTAACGTGTGTAATGTAATTGTGATCAATCGTCACTGTCATTGTCACTTTAGATATTTGTCAGTGTCTGTACTTATTTTCTAAAGGAGGAAGAGAGGAGTAGAGAGCAAAACATGAGGAATGATTTAAATTTTGCATTTAATTCTTTCACATATCAACGTTTGTAGTATTCAAATTACATATTTGTTTTGTTTTGCTGTCTTGTTTGATCGGATTATGATCGTGTCTATTAAAAAATATTCCAGTTTTAAACTCTCGTATATAATACAAAATATACATACGCACATAAAGATATTGGTCGATGAGTAAAAATGAAACAAAAACATAAACAATGTGCTCGTTTTATATACCGATTTACCTATTCAACTATTAGCTAGAAATGTGGCAAATATTTGTTTGAACTGAATCAATAAATATTGATTTAGATTTCTTAGAAATCCGCATGCTCTCGCCATTCGATGTAAATGAATCATATTTGTTTTCCTTTTTGAGATTTATTGAGTGATTTCTTACGAGTTGAACATTTTGAAATGGAAATGAATTTTTTGCTAACATGCTTTTATTCTGTTTTGCTTCGACTTTTTAAAGGCGAGTACAAAGCAAAACAAGAATTTCACCCAGTTTTCATCAGGTGGTTGTCTTAGTTTTTTGGGTTGAAGTTTTAAGATGCCTCTTATGTATATAGCTTTCCGAATGATGATGTTTTCTTCCAGTCTTATCAATTTAGTATATCTAATTATGTGAGTCAGGCTTATGAAAATAGGGATTCAATTGTCATACTTTGTTTCAATCGATGAGGACAGGAAGCATTTTTAACCGAATTTATAACTTTCAGTTGTTTATCGACTTTACAGATATTTTGAAGCTTTGAATTACGCATGGATTTGGAATAAACTACGCAATTTGTACCATTACTACTTTTGGACCTTTGAACAACATACTGCCCTAATTCTTTAAGGAAAGTAGGGTTTCGAAAATTTAAATGGGGGTTAAAGGTTTAAAAAAGGCATTGATTCAGTGTTGTGTATGTGCAAGTTTTTTTCTCATGTGATTCGGTTTAGATCATATGTTTGGTTTCAAAGTATTATTTTCTACAATGTGTGCAAAGTGATTTCAACGAGTAAGAGATAGAAGAGTTTTTGAATTACAATTAGATTTTGAAATTTCACTCCTTTATCATGCATTGTTTTGGTTCTGGAGCTGTTTTATTTTGTTTGTAGCGTGGAATTTTGCTACGCAGTTTTAAAGATTAAATACAATATGTAGTCAGATATATGCAGTACAGGGCATGTACTTTCATTCGTCTTGCTAATAGTAAACAAAACACTTTTTGTGGCAATTTGACTACAGATCTGCTTGGAGGAGCTTGATAATATTATGTGAGGCATAATATGCCTACTATACATAATACTATTATTTAATATGAAACCTCTCCTTAATGCATTCCGAATTTCAACGAGCAGAGTGATGATATTTGATACTATTGATATTGAGAGATAAAAGGGATAGACGACGAAGCGCGCTAGGCTTTAATGTTAATTTTAATGGGCAGTTACACATTACAAACACTTGAAGGTATAATATGCTGCTGCATTATTTGCCCCGATGATATGGCAAAATGTATACGATGAAATGATGGTAATGAGACAAATTTCAATTTCCCTTTCAATTCCAGTTCTTCTCGAAGGGAAGAGAACTTCAGTAGTTGGGAGGTTGTTGAGTACTAATACGCCTTTTACGATTTAAACGTTACAACAACAGGCCTGTCATTTCATTTCCATCAAAATTTCAATTCTTATGTATGTGTATTCAATATACATAATTTATTTACGCTTGTATTGACATTTGACCCAACTTCTCGAATTTGTAAAAAAATTTAGATTGAATGCATGAATAATAGTATTGTTTTTATTTGTCCGGCATACTTAGATTCGATGATGAGTTTTATTATCTATTTTCTTGGTTATCTAACACGTTGCAAACAGTGCAACAGTGTTTACTCTGATTTTGATGGGAGGAACAAATTTATTAATTTTATTCTGATGCTGATGATGTTGTTGGTATATTAAAACATTTTGCAACTGATATTCCACTCCTTGTCAACGATGTGTTTACCATTTACTCATTTACTCCGTGCCGTTTCTCCTCTTCTTGTGTAAATATGTATCAAATGCTTCCAACTAAAATGAATGGACGGAAAGTTTTCAATTTAGTACACAAAAATAGTTCATAATATAATAATTTATTGGTAGTATTGAGTATGTACTAACTTTGAGTACCAATTTGATAATGCTATCTCCAAAATATCCAGAGAATTTTAATATTATTAATGCTCTTATCACTTTGATAATAAACCGTTCCATAATGTCCATATATTGTTTATCTTCCCCCTTTTGTTTACAAACAACGATTTTAAAGCTGAACAAGTACAGTGACTGAATAACTGATCATTAGAATATCTGTTTCGTCGAAACGAAGCGTTAGTATTATGACTATATGAGTTATTGTTAATATACAATGTGCAAATGGGTCAAAAAGGAATTGTACAGAAGATATTGCAGATTTTTACAAGTTTAATTTTCTGCTGACACCATTGACAATTCTGCTGCACTGCCAGTGGAATGTTGGAACGAAATGCATTCTTTTTTATTGGTGAAATGAAGAGATGCAGTTCCAGTTGTGCAGAGTAGTGATATAGCCATTGTAGATGGAAATATATTATGTACATAGTAGATGGGAGTTGTAAAAAATAGTGCATGTAGATAACTTTTGTATGCCGTGGAGAAAAACGATGAGTAAACATTCATAAAAAAATCTTATAAAGGCTTATAATATTATTCATAAGTTGGTTTTTTTCTATTCTTTACTCACTACTACTACCACAACGACTGCAGCATTGAAACAATGTGAATTTGAATGAAGTTGATACTTCCATAGAAAAATACACAACAAAAAGCGAGATTCAGTTATGTAACATGAGCATGAGCTCACACATGCGTCCATTTTTTCCATCTCTACTCGAAGAGAATAGCCAAGCAAGATCAACATGATTATTTTCCATTCCATGAATGAACCAAAAGGAAAAAAAAGATGAACAGGGAAAAATAGTAAAGCAAAGATTATTTGCACTATCCTGCATCCTATACTGTGCATGCAGGATTAGGAATTTTTTATTGTGTATATTGTGCAGATAGGAGAGCATCATTATTGCCCATTCTTCTTCTTCTTTCGTTTCCTTTGTTGTTCATCTCCTTTATAGGTATATCTCTGGCACATTCTATATGGATACATGTACCTATACTATATATTCATGAGCTACTAATTACATCGTTTCGTCGCCTAATGCCTCCCTAATGCCTAAATAAATTCATTATCAAGGCCAAAAAATCACCTCTATAAGTTTCCTTTCTGCATAGATTTTATCCAATCCATGTACACATAAGTGTGTGCATATTTTGTTCAGCAAATTTTTTCCTTTTTCTTTACATTGTACACTGTACACCTTGTATGCATACTTTGTGTATCATGTGCAAAAGGCTAGTGAGTAATGCGCTCAACGATTGTGAAGACAGAAAATTGTATATTTCATGCATCTTGTATCATATTGTCAGCTAGCAGCAAAATTCAAGTTTTATATTATTACCCGTCTGATTTAAACTTTTAACTCACTGACTTTAAGCAACGACCTAAACATAATTTAGCTAGCTGACATGTGGATAGAGCATTTTTAAATTAAATTATGCAGGGCACAATTGATACATGGATTGTCTAAACACAAAACTGTGTGTGTACAATTTAAGAAAATGCATATATGTACATAAAAAGTCAATTTTTAGTAGATTGAAACTATACAAACTTTGTGTATTCTAGTCGTCCATTCTAGACGATCGATATGCTAATGGTCATATATTTCTTATTGTTCTCATTATATTCTACGTTAAGAGATCGTGCTCAGAAAATTATGACAGTGACGAGATGTGTTGTATATATAGTTAAGGTAAAGTTGAACAGTGCTCAATTGTCGTGCTCATTGACCACGGCAGTTTCGTATAATGTAGCAAGGAATAACAAGAAACAAATCCCAGAGCTATGGTAGTATCTTTGTAGTACGTATCTGTATATCGTCGTAGTAGTTTTAATTTTTTGTAATGTAAAATATTTGGATACATGCATCCTCAAGTTGATGCTATGTGTCCGCAGCATCATCAATTCTTTCACGCAATATTCATGAAATCTTTCGTCTTTTAAGTATTCGTATTGTGATGAGTGAAAGACTTGAGTTGACCAACTAGACAAGCTTGCTCCCGCTTTGATCAAGTCGTTTTTGTATAAAAAGAGAGAAAAAGAATCCTCCAGGGATAGTTTGTATGCTACATAATATGCAGGCTTTTAAATTCAATACACAACATTTTTCAATCATGCATCATAATATAGGAAAAACTTAAGGTGGAAGGCAAACAGCAAGCATGCACCAAAACGATTCTTGTAAATATGTTTATTTATTATTTTTTATATAATGTGCATTTAATCCTGTTTATACTATGATGCGTAATATAACGCGCATATAACGTACATAGGTACATGCATAAAAAGTAGGAAGGAAGTAAAAAAAGTGACTTGAAAGAGTAATAGGATGTTGAATTGAGCAGGTGAACAGGTAAATCTTTCTTTGTCATTCTTCAAGGTTAGTCACTCCTCACTTACGATATAATTTTGTGAACACTATTATAATATGGGAAAGAGATTCGAGTAATATAAATTTTATCCAATTACTATCACGTTTCTTTCGCTTCATCGTTATTAATAAAATAAATTGACACCTCAAAATTTTAAGTACAAGTTTTTATGACATATTTATGGCGTATTGAAATCAAAACTTGTGTTTTATGCTTTTATTTTGATTCTGTCACATTAAAAAGAATCTTCCTCAAGTCGCAATATACTCCAACTAAATACATATCTCTAGTTAAATACCGAATCATTTTCTTCACTTCTTTACTGCTTCTTCTCAATCTCCATCATCATCATCATCTTTTATTTTCAATATTGCATAATATAATATAATTGAAAGCGATGCGGCCTTGGAAGCCCAAAGTGTGAGATTATAACATAAAAGTAGGACGAGTAGAAAGAAGATTTCAAGTGTGTTCATGCTCAGCATCTGTACTTCAGTATTCAGCGTAGGACTGAATAGATTCTCCTTTATGCTATGTGTCAAATATGTACCTAAGAGCTTTTTGTGTACACGTTGAGATTGAGATTCAAAAGAAAGAAAACACGAGGTGTAACCTGCAAAGTTGGATTTGGATTCTACTTATATGCATTAGTTGGTGATTGTTCTTTCAAAGCTATACCACATAGAAGAAGGAGCCTTTACGTTATGAATCAATAATCAGCAGGTTCAAGTTCAAGCTTACATAGGTGACTTTACACGTTTGTATGCGTAGAAGATAATAGGAAGAGAATGTAAAGTGGAAATAAATGCATATACATATAGGTATATTAAGAGGTAAAAAGGATAAGACAGGACGGCCTTTACATTTATTCCTATAGATAAAAATATGTACACCTACTCTTCATCCAGTCACATGTATGTATCATATTATTATGTATTATACGCACATGTACGTTGCCTGTGATGCCTACGTGCGATAGCGCTATCAGGAAACGTGTAGTTCACTTTGGTGTACATTTGTTTGTGTACATGTGCCTTAAGAAAGCGAAAGTGTATAAAAAGGAGAAGGAAGAAAAGGAAATGTCTCGTTTTCATAAAAGGTTTTCCTAGGACTTTGACTGTAAGGGTGGATGGTTGGTTGGTTGGTCGACTGGAAAAGGACTGCCGGTGCTGGAAATTTGAATTATATTATTACAGGGGAATTGAGGGAAAAGGGAACCCTTTATTTATACATTGGTGCCTGTAGACTGCTAGTCTGTAGGTATATAATATGTATATGAATTTTACTTGGAGTAAAAGAAGTACATACCCATACCTTGTATTATACATCTATACATGTTATGCCGTATTGGGTACAACAAATCCAGTCCAGTCAAGTGTTTTAGGGTTAAGACTTCATGTTTATATCCTAAAAGAACAAGTTATAAGGAAAAGGCTTAGGGAATTCTATTGGTCCAAAACGCAAGTTTTGTGGAGTTTTAGGGCAGTTTGACTGACGATAGCCGCCGTTGTAATCTGTACAATAAGAGACACTATTACATATTTGAAGCAGCTTGAACATTGAAAGTACATATGTACCTAAAATTCATTTGTGCGTACGTATGTATGTATGAGGGGCTGACATTGTTTCATAAAAGCAAAGGCTACCTTCTTCAAGTCCAATGTGAAGGACGTATGTACGCGGTACACGTGTAAAACTGTATGAACGAGAACATGATATAATCATATAGAAACATTATGTGACATTTTAAGGTTATTGTCGTTCCTGCTTTTTTCTCTTTTAATTGCCTAACTGTTTCTGCTGCACTGGAGTGTTTTTTTTCATATTTTTTATATTTTATGAGTTGATATAGCGTATCAATAGTTGCAAAGATTGCGTTACCGTTTTATTACTTGCAATGGATGAATCTCTTTTTTCAATTGTTTTGATCTATTCCTATTTCGTTGACATAGTGTACAGGCTCAAAAACGGCTATATTACCTATGGATAATTAATTGCATGGAGCAAACTGTAATGAAGAAGATTCTTATTCTTTATGATGTTGATCCTTGGTTTGTTTGTAAGTTTGTGGAGTCGTGATCCTTTTGGAAAAAATCAATTTCCATTTCAATGCAATTTCATAAAACATCATGTTACATACATAGTCCAATTGTTTTGCATCGTAGCAAATTTTTTGTATTGATATATAAAGAGACCTTGAAGGAATAGAAGAAAAGGAGGGAGAGAACGATTGACAGGGTCATTAAAGATGTGGTCGTAACTCATCCATTAAGTAAATAATTACAAAACATATTTTCAAGTGCCGTGCATGTGTATACTGATGCGTATACTTTTTCTGCCACATTTTTTCCTCTCTCTTGAGTAACTCGCAATGCATAGGTACTCCACACTATGTGCATACTTAATACTGAACATAACACGGAGTAGGTTGTGTGTAATGTGCTAATTTGCAATTTGCTATTAGCTATGAGCCGTCATACACACATACTTAGTGTACACACATTATGGCCATTTGCAATTTGTCATAATGTGCAATGTACAAATTGTACAATATTTACATTAGTTTTGTAAATATTTGCAGTGGAAATACATAATTTTTTTTATAGAATTTGCACTATATTCAATATTCATTATGCCTTCAGTGTAAATAAGTGTTTGTGCAGTTACAATTTTTAATGGCTCCCTCACATTAGGGTATAACATTATATGAGCAGGTAGGTACATAGAAAACCCAAGACTAAATGTTAAAATGAAAATAGGTGCTGTACACTATACACACACATAATAAAGTGTGTATTTACATTAGTACACATACGATGATTATCAAGACAGGACAAGAAGAGGAGTGAGAAATGACTATGCTGCTGCTGATGATGATGAGAGTTTTTGAAAGAGAAGAAATTGCTGGTAATCTTTCTAAATGAAGTTTGAAGGTAAAATTTGTAAAAAGGAAAGAGGCAAAGTACAGTCTCTCAGCCTATGTATGTATGCAGGTGCTCAAAGAAGTGAAGACTTTAAAACAAAGTTTTTTTTTGAAAAGATGATGATGATGATGATGACGATCATAATCATCAACATAAGTCATAACTATGCTTTGTGTCGTATGGTTATCATTCGCGTATTAGACATGAGCATATCCTATAATTTTATTACAATATATTATGATACAAAAAGGTAAACTATGATGAGGCAAATTAATTGAAATGGCAAGATAATAATAGTATAATGTGATACAATATTAGTAATATATATATTCCTACATACACATGTATCTTCAGAGCAACACCAAATAATACACTGTACAAAGTTCGCTTAGGCTAGTTCGATTTGTCTCGATTCTTTTGAAAACATCATATTGTGTGATGTGTGTGTGTTCCGATGTTTTATGTGGCTTATATATCTTTTGTATATATGCACAACAGTTAGCAGGAATATGTAGTACTACGTGATTATTGTTGCTAGGGAGTATCCGCACATGCACTGTCGGCCTTGTAATATAATAAATTGGTGTAGGAATTAGGAATTAACGTGTAATTGCTATAGTCATAACATGTATGCATATTATGTGTACCATAGAATAGGTATCTTTTTGTTCCATAACAAAATACGTATGCACTATTAGTTCACGACTCTGCATTTTTCTGGTACATACTACATACACATACATACATATTATCCATGTATAAGCATATAAAGTATAGTTTAGCCCTGGGTCTATAATAGCTTCTTGTCATTTGTATTATTATTGTTTTCCTTTTCGCCTTGTTTATATCCCCATACAAACATACATACACAGTTTTGTTCCCTCTCTGTCTCTCTCAGCTGATGATGACTGCCTAGTGTGTATTAGTATTATACTATTACTCCAAAACGTGCTCGTGCAATAGGGTGAAACGAAATAATAAAAAAATATACACATGGAGTAAAGTAGTAAAGTACACACACACGGACTTTATGGGAGGTAAAGCTAAGTTTTGCTGGTATATACACAAGACACTTTTATATTATGCAAGCATATATGTATGAGAGATACCGCACCACATCATCATCATAGACATAATATGAGTTTGGTCATTGGTGATTTGTCAGTGTTCGTGTAGGAAGGTAACATGGTAGTTGGAGTTTTGTATCTGTCCAGCTAAATACAAGAATTTTGTATAGTTATAGTATACAAAGTTTTCCACGATTTATGATGTATGGTGATTCAATGTGATGATGTATGAACAGTAAACGACTCGGCTGGACATCATCATTGCGCATACAGTTGTCGTCATTATATGTAAAAAATATATAGAATTAATATTTTGCTTGGGACTTTAATTGAGAATATGCTTTTTACGTTGTACATACATATGTACAACCACAAAGGTGAAGCAAAAGAAGACAAGAGTGAGAGGAATTTTACATGTGCGCAAAATGGGTTGTGTATTGTGTGTGTACACAGATACATACATATCTAAATACATGCATTCATGTGTATAGTTTTTATTATGGCTAGATATGTAGAGATTATTATTATGTTCAAGATATGAGTATGTGCATGCATATGCTACGAGAGTGTACATATATTGTAGATACATGCGTCGTCTACGTCGTTTTCCATCGCCATATCAATGTTTATTTCTCTCGTGTGACTGAAGGACCTAGGATCAATGTCAAGTGCAGGTTATGAGAATTTCTCATATGATTGCTATATATGTAGTATTCTCGCTCCATGCATTGTACACAAACATGCTTATGTAGATATAATCTACTATTGTACTTGGATTTGGATTTAATAGACTTTATTACACATTAAATAACATCGTTTATAAGCTTGTACACATTATAAGTTCACAGGAGGAAGTGAAAAGACAAGGCAAAATGTACAGACATGGAGAATTGATGTGAAATTTAATTGAAGAAATGGATGGAATAGAATGTGGATTTGAATGGAATGGGAAGGAGCATGAACAAACTAAGTGTGTGGAGCTGAGATACGGAAATCAAAGTGTAGATTGATAAATAGATAAATAAATAGAAATACATATATATATATACACAGATAAAGATGACTACATGGGCACAAGCATGCAAGCTTGTTGTAATGTGCATGTGGTGTGTAGTTATCAGGCGGACTAATCACTCTACTCCTAATATACTTATTAATGGCATAACCATCGAGGTCTATATGCAACTACACAAAAGTAAAGAAGAGCCCACATTAGATTTTATTCCCAGATAATACACATATTGTGTATTAGATTATGTTCCCATCTTGTATTTTAGGAAGAAACTTAATTTTTTTACCACGGCATTTTTTCGTTCTTCTTTGTCGTTGGGGGTATAAAAACATTTTAATAATAATTGAAGTCGAAACGATTTTAACAATAATAATTATATATTTTCTAATAATTTTATGTCGTTCATCCGGGATGATTTGTTGTATATTATACATATTACCGACTATTGAAACATTATAGAAGTAAAAGGACATTGATGTATATATATTTAGTCAGTGGTTACAAAGTTTGTGACATAAAATGAGTATGTAATTTGGAGCTAGTGAAGAGAATTGAAAAATAAAATGTCATATAACAGCCGATCATGTGTGTTTGTTTATATTTAACCAGAGTTCAATTTTCTAATTAATGGCAACTGCTATGTTTCTTCGAGGTTCATTCAATTTACACTGCGGGTTCACCGAGTCCATAAAAACGTATAGGTAATGAGTTTTATAACATTGCTTGCTATGCAGTTGAGCAATGGGAACAATCTGTTTCTTTTTTTCTTTGAAGATTTAGTGGTGATGATAATAATGACGATGATTGTGAGAGAGTGTCAAGGTGTAGTAATAGTTGAATCGTCTTATCATCCACCTATGAACTATGCGTATATTATGTTAAGATTATGTAGTTTACATAAAGCGTTTCTTTTGTATGTGTCGTAAACAATTTGTTATCTGCTTAAAATAAATGTAAATAATATCAATGTACAGTCAGTACACACGGCATGTTGACCACTTGTACTGCTAATACAATAAATTTATATATTATACCAGAGTGTACCAGATGCGAAAAAAATAGCCGGGAAAGACATGGAAAAGTAACTAGAGGATCTTTATGTACATTGTGTGTGCAAGCAATTTCTTGGATGCTGCATCTTTTTGTTTGACGTGGGTCTATAGACTTTTTGAATTGTAAATGATGTTGAGTGGTAAAAGTCAATTGTTGTTAGGCTAGGTTAAACTATGACGAAATATATAGTTCTGAGAAAAACGTTATTCGTCGATGTCAACTCTTGATTCGTATGTATAGGTTTTATGCAGATTGTAGAATCGGCTGTCCAATTTTTTGAGAGATGATGCTGGATTTTTATTGAGCATTTCTTATTTTAAAATAAATGCATCCCAGATTTTTTGTGAGTTACTTTTTAAGAATTTCTTTTAAAAAAAGACTAATTATAAATTTAATTAATAAGAAATTAATAATGTCACAAAATATTTTAAATTTAATTATATTTAAAATAAAGGGGTTTAATTATAGCTCTAAGTTTTTAAT
>JAQIVE010005171.1:0-13316 GCA_034698285.1 Sminthurinus bimaculatus | reverse complement strand
CTCTCCTTCCCTGGCTTTCCTTTGAGTTGATTCTATGTGGAGAGTCTGTTTCTGTGTAGTTTTGCAAAGTATTTTCAATCTTCTCCACACAAATTCTCCCTTGCCTCTATTACACACAAATACACACACACACGCTTATTCCTGTTCTTTCCCTCGCTCATATTCTCCGCTTTGGGTTTCCCTTCCGCCAGCAAAGAGGAAAACCTGATTAATTTAGTTAGGCACAATTAGTGGGGCCTTTAGAACATACATATACATATGTAGATTGCAGTTTTGACTGTGTGAATTTGGGACCAGGATATACATCTAATAATATTGTACACTCATAGAAGAAGCCGAGGTAAAAGATAAAAGAGCAGACTTATGTATTATGCAGATTTGGTAGATGAATAACTTTTGTGGAATATATATATGTACATACAGTCAAATATCATACAAATATCATACATATGAGCCGCAGTTCCGTCGTTATAAATAGTTTGTTCCATGTTTAAAAGGCCCAAGGCTCCATGTATATTATATTATAGGTATTATACAACCTGTTTATTTTCCAGCATCTCGCTCTTCCTCATAACATATGTATGGAGGTGAGTGAATATACATACATTATAGCCCCTGAATTTATTTAGATATGACGTATGAAGTTTGAAATGAGGCGAATCTCTGACAGCAGTCTAAGTATACATATATCCTGCACAGAACAGATGAGCAACTATGTTAGATAGGTAGATAGATAAAGTATTATGGTCTGGTATACATACTTTATCGCACCTGCTAATTAGCCTAATGTCTCTTGAAAATTAAATCAGGGGAGAGATAAGAGTACTAATCATACACAAGTCTCAAATCTCGAGTAGCCTGTCAATCTTTCAGAAGGGAGCCGATTCCTACACTGTGTATTATTATTATTATTATATGTACATTGCCGCTTTGTGGCTATACTCTGCTCTGTTTTTCTCTGCTATCCACAAAACTGTCTAACACCAAATCATATCATGTCATATCATTCTGACACATATTGACAATCAAGGGTTGATTTACACAAATTTTTACATCTACATATAAAGCTTATTAGAACTTTTAGAAAATGTTGCTACATAAATGCCTCAAGTATTAAATCTTCGAAACAAAAATTTAAAAAACATTTTGAAGTATTATGTAAATGTCAAAAAAACGTACAGTCTCAGTTTTGCGTTGGAAATTCCAGCAGAGTAGCTGAGGACGATGGTGACGAGAAGGATGCTGATTTTCCCCATTGTATTGGTTTCAATTTGCCTCCCTCCACTTTAATTTAATTGACTTTACTTCACTTCACTAGTCGTAGTCGTCGTTTTCCAGATACCTAAAGTATTTAAAAAAAATTCACTCACAATCCAGCACAAAATATTTCTGTTACATACATATGTATGTATGTATGCCGCACACGCTGAAACAACATTAACAGGAAAAATACACAAAAGTACAACAAAATGAACAACACAAAACTTTGGAAATAATTAAATATTAGAGAAGAAACTTTATGAGTTCAGAGAAAGGAACAAAAGCTTTGGAAAAACACAAAATTCAAACATGTAAATGTGTATAATGTATAATGGACACCCACCAGTTAATTTACTCGCTGCTTATTGACTTGGACACTCACGAGTAGGACACAAAGTTGAGTCGAGTCAACTCAACTAAACTGAAGTAAACTCAAGTCAAGTCAACTCACCTCACCTGAGCTCAACTGAATTTAATTCAAATATAAGCATTTAACACTTGAGAGCAGTGACATTACCCATTACACACACAAGTCACTCACATTCACATATTCACATACATTACAATATCAAATCAGGCGGAAAAACAATGGAATGAAATGGAAAATCTACAAATGTACATACATACATATAAACACACTTACACACATGCACACACATATAATCACTGTCAGCATACAAATGAACCAATAATATCCGTAGTATTTACAAGCTACAAGCAAACCTACTTAAAATACATATGCGAAGACGGAAAAAACAGTGACACACAGTTTACGTTATGTACCTCAATGAGAACTAAACCCAGTACCAGAACTAAAACTATGTAGATTTAGTCGTAAAACCAGTACCAGTATAGCGATGCATAGATAATATATTATATTATATCATATTGATAGAAAAGACAAAAGCCTGATAGAAAAAGCAAAGATAATATTATATCCAGTTACTTATAGTAGGAGAATGTAAAGGCAGCCGAACCTAATCAAAATCACATTAGAGCCCAAAACGAGCTCTTCCTCTTATAAAATACCGACAATATAATACAGGCTACAGACATTTTATCTGTCCCATTGTCTCTATATACGTCTAAAATATGGAGATGGAATAATAATATGTAGAGACCTTCGTGTTTACGATTAGTCCCAGTCCCAAACTCAATGAGACAATCATCGCCATCATCCTTGTCGTTCATACATAGGTACACATGTGCACATTCTCATTTACATTAAACACACACTCATACATACATGGATACACATTGTGCACACAGTTTGGCGTGAGTTTTCACAGGTTGTTGCCAATTACATTTGCAATGCAAAAACCCTGGTGTGCAACACAGTTTCTATCCGCTTACTACATGCATACATATCAATATCAACCTGCTGAACTCATCCATGGATGTCCAATCCAGACTCCAGATGTAAGGGCAAAATACTTGGAATGTGTACTGGGTACTGGACAATTAATTTACAGCTGGTGAATGGCGACTTTATTTTAATACGCCATGCACTCAATTAAAACACATATGTATCCACTGTCATCCATTTTCAGTTGGTAAAGCCGACAAACCACCTTGATATTGAGTACACACATAGTCAAACAAAAACAATTAAAACTAAAGTTGAAAGTTATCAACAATGTTTTTGTCCTATATAAATTTATTGTATCCACATACATACATACAAAGCTTGTTTAACAAAAAAGATCTATTTTGGGCAATCAAATTACTTTAATTGACAAACAAATTGAAAAAGTTTATAGCTAGCACTTGAACAACATTTCACGCAGTGCTACATGTTTAATTGATTATGATCCTGATAAATAATATGTTTATATTATGTAATTGAAGCCTTTTTTGCTTTGAATTTATGCAAGGGATGCCCGTCAATTTAAATCAGCGTGATATGGACTGTTAGATTTAAATTATTATACTAGCTCAACATAGTCTTGAACGGTTGAAAACTCTTTCATATAAAATGTAATTGGAGTTTGAAGGCTCGAGGAAAATTTAGGTGATTAAACTGTAAACTTTAGAGTGAAAATTTAAATTGCTGCGTGTAACTTCAGTGACTTGCTTTTGGACGTACATATTTTTTCGGCGCATTTTATGCTAAAAGATAAAGCTAATAGAGTTAAAGTCTTTAGTTGAAACTAAAGTTTTGTTATTAAAATGTTGGAGCGTTCCAAGAATATTTACTGAATACTGAACAGGGCGAAACAATACTTAGTTTCAAACGTGTTGATGCAAATGTATACATGTATTTTAAATTTTCCATTTCGACTACACGTGCAATAATTGCGTCATTATCTGCGTACAAATTTCCAAATACACCTACGCTGACAAGAAACTATTTACGTACGCCACTGCTACTGCTTGGGAAACCATCCTATTCCATGACTAGAATTTAAAGAGAGGAAAAAGATAAAGTTTGTATTAAGCATCACTGTATCTGTAGGTACACTGTAAGTATACGGTAAGAAAATACTATTTTAGATTTTAGCAGAGTTAAGAGCCTTCAAATTTGATCCGTGTCGCATAATTCAAGTTAAATTCTGTGTAAATGTGGACAAAGACCAAATAATAAAAGTTATCCAATTCACGACTGCTATACATATGTATTACCCACTTTTCTTTTTTACTTGCACAAGTACGAATACGAATAATATGAGTAGTAATAATTTCATGCGCGTTTAAAGTAAATATATGTATATGGGTTTAATATTATACATAGATGGGGAGATATCTATCTAGTTGTTTGAAACATTAGGCTTCTTTAGCCACCAAAAGTGCTTTTCAAACTCGCTCAAAACTTTTGTAATAGCCAAGTTTTAATTCCAACCTGTTTTGTCATTTCAATACATACTTATATGCTATATGCATACATATTTATTATTCTCTCGTCCTTTTGCCTTTTACAACGGTTCCCGTTTCTGTTCCAGCCATTTCTATACCCTTTACTCTATATTTCTACAGCATCTCAGCTATGTATTTGTGATATAGATATGTAAAGCAACCCATGTAGAAGCACTACACTTATCATTAATTCTACATTAACGATGCAATCACTTATGTAGTAGCCTTTTAATTTTAAATGCAGAACGGCCTTTAAAATGCTAAACAGTTAAACTTTTGGTGCAATTTTAATATGAAAATGACAATATTTACAATTTACAAGTAGACCGCTGGAACTTCTTTGACAAATCGTTTTATCTTTATTAATCTCACCATATAAGTCCATACTGAATGAGGAATCTCAGCACATTTTCCCAATTTCCATGTACGTAGGTAAGTATAATATACATGTACATACATGTGTATAATATATTTTTATGTAGTCAATTAGTAATTAGATTCATTCATTTTTTTAAACAATCATCATCACCCTTCACCCATCAAACATGGTCATACATAATACATACTTACATATATTATGCATACTTCATTCATACTTTTTTTCTCACAAAATCGTGGTAAATCTCTTGGCTATATATATTTAGTTCCTGTTTAGTATGTATTATAGTAGTTTTTTACATCTATATTATACATAATGTATTTATACAGTTTTTACACCTTAATAATTTAATTAAATATCATACTTATGTTAATGTTACGGATATATATACATTATACATTATGTTATGTACAATGTACAATTAGTTGTATTATACATTACACTCATGAGAATATAAGAGTAAAATGGAAACATTTCCAGAGGTAAACATTTCTAACAATAAGTAGTGTATGTACATAAGTATTTACATTTTACTTTACATTAGCTTTTAGTTAAGTTCCCTTGGAATTATGTTTGTGTATAGTGTACATCTTAAAGTAGTTTAATAATTAGTAGTTCTGCATTGTATTATTATTCTTAATAATGTACAGTTTACAATACTCACTCTTTTTATCCTTATCAATGTGTGTGTATGTATTATTACAGTTAGTTGTAAGTCATGAAGCTGTCAAGTTTTAGTAATGCACGTTATGTATGTACATGCATGTTGCATGTATCCTGTGCCTTACACTATTGGTTTGTTATGTGGATTTTTACATACACATGTATTTTACCCATATTGATTAAAATTTATTTGCTTGGATTTCGTTTTATTCATTATTCATGCATAATGCATACATACAAATACACACGAGAAAACACTTTGTTCGAACTTGAAGCTGAACAAATATCAAACAAATCAACCAGCAGACTGTCATTGGTTTTTCTCTACAAAAAATTAAATAATTTTGAGTAGATTTTAGCCCAACATAAACGATGGTAAGATCATTTCGACAGTACCGGATGTAAGTATTAGCTGCATTGTTCGAAAACTGTGTCTCGAGTTTTATCAAAAAATCACGAAAACATCCTTTAACTTAACATCAGGTTCATAAAGTAAGAAAACTGTCGACGAAAAGAGTTGAATGTTTTTTGGCTTAAAAAATAGGAAAATTGTCACTGGATTAGGTACATTTTGGCATTGAATAACTGTATTAGTATATAGTGCTTAAACTACAGAATGGGATGATAAGTCTCAGACTTCAAATAGGACAAATTTAATGAAATTACTTCAATGCTTTGCCCAAAACCGTAAATATATTCTATTATAGGACCATTCGTTACTATTGTCGTACAAAAGTTGCTGTATATTGCAGATTCCTCATATTTTCTACTATAAAATGTATATGAATCCAAAGTTATTATTATTAGTAGATGTGTATTTAACTATAATATCCTTAATGCACAGCAATGACTAACAATAAATACCAATGTTAAATATTCAACCTCAAGTTCATTTCCGCAAAATATATTATCATAAAATCTGCACCATTTTCCATCAATATTATTGAGTGTGCATGTAAGTATGTATTACCTATGTATTGTATGCTTATAACCAGTGCAAGTCAAGCATTCTCTCCATGCATTCGAAATGTACAAAAAATGGTTGAATCAATTCCCTAATGTGTTGAATATATTATGTATTCAGTGAATATATATTAAGTGCAGTGACGACAAGTGTATTTACATACGACACATACACAGAGAATATTTTTCTGTTTTACTTCCGTAGAAGTGTAAGATCAGTGCAAAATTGGTGCATAAGTGCATAAAGTTACGCGACAAAAACCAGTAGCAAATAGAAAACACGGGTAAAAATTATCAAGGCATTGGTCAACGGTGCATAAAACCCGGGAGGGGCTTAAAAGAGAATAAACATTTAATTAGAACAGTGGTGGGTTAAAAAAAGGGTCGAAAATAGAGTGAATGAACACTGGACACAGACAACAATTTTCAGTTTATGTACAAAAGGAAGTCTGACGATTTTGTTTCATTCTTTCCCTGCGTAATCTACAATACATAATACATACACAAATTATTCAGTACACTAGCAAAATTACACTTTTAAGCCTAAAATCAGACAGTACATTACATTAGCTATAATATGTTTACCAAAATTTTACACCCCACTTAAAGTATTCAGTTATATTATACGTATGAAATTTTTACCATCATCTTTGATCCAAATCCAAATTAATATAACAATGCATCACTTTCGCACCAGTCCTCAAGATTCCCGTGCACACACTACGCACAACACACACTTTACGCACAAAAAACTAAACCTTTGAAAATTGATGAAACTTGTAAAAAAAAAACAAAGTTGAAAGTAGCTCCTCACACGGACGTCCGCGTTCACCGTTCACTCACCCAGCCAGAAAAACTGTGTCAAAGTTTTGTGCATGCCAAAAAATGGAGGATTTGACGACCAGGCAAATAATATTGTAACAATAATTATAGACAGACAATTGAACATAAAACCACACACAAACTGTCAATAGTTGCACATGAGCGGTTGGAAAAAATTATTAATGGGGATTTATTTCATGTGTTTGAAATGTGCTGTACAACAAGGCATTGTTATATCAGTATTATAGCTGACTTGATTCAACTTTATTGACGTCTTCTCAAGGACTAATGTCACCATACACATTACACATTGTCGTCTCTTGTTCAAAGAACAACAACACTATGATGATTATTTTTTACACCGAACAAAATACAAGTGAAACCAAAATAAATACAAACTTCCTTTCATTCTTGTTCTATTCAAGCAGTATGTACAATGTACAACGTATAACGAAAAGGTACACATAAATAATATAATCATTAATTTAGCAGCCGTATTTACAAGTTATCGTATACAATGCGTATATATATATATATATGCACAAAATAAGAGGGAAAGTTTTGTTTGCCATATTAATAATAATAATGATAATAGTAATTAGTCATTTACATGGTACAAAGTACAAAACTGGAGTTTAAACAAACACTGAAGAATAAAGCAACATAATGAGAGCCTACCGAAATTTCCTAATTGAAATTTCATAATTAATCAGCCCTGGTTTTTGTTTCTGGTTTTCTGGTGCATTTTAGTTTGGGTCAGGGCGAGACACTTTGTGGGCAACATAAAAAGATATACCGTACATGTGTAATGGTTACCTAATTATACAAGCAAAAATGTGCATATTTTTGCACATATTTACCGAGACCTTTTGCATGTAGGTTGTTAAACTTAAATAGATTGAAAAAATGATAAGTAAATCTGGAGTTTTACGGTATTTTTTAAGGTGAATGAAAAATTTTATAAACATACGAAAAATCCATTTTTTCTTTGCATTCACCCAGACAGCTACATATAATCATCCAGGATTTACAAATGTATTAATTATCCTTTGAATTTTTATTAACCTTAATGTCTTATAATCTTTGATCTACCCCTTCGAAATTAGTACTCTTTAATCCTCATGTTATATCCTTATTTAGTTATTTTTTCTGAATCTAAACTTAAGTTTTTCTTCCCATCCCGTAATTAAATGTGTCATGTGTCCCCTTGCTTTTTATCAAGTAAATACAAGGGGATAAAATAATCTATTTTTTTATTCAGTGGTGATTTTGGATCAAAATTGTAGTTTTCTCTTCAATTTTTTATGCTTTATTATATGTGACTGTCCATGATAAAAAAAGTTGTGGATTGCACTATTTTTGGCTCGCTCCATGTACATTGTACGGTACTCTATGGAAATTTTAAAATCCATAACCTTTTTTTTATCATGGACAGTCACATATACCAATATTATGTCATAAAATTGACACTCTTCGTTTTTAAATAGTAGGTACCAATTTAAGATATCCTTAAACCGTAACTTTAGTTACCTTAATCTTATCGTTAATCTTAAGCCTACATACATTTATGTTTTCAAGTTTTGTATTAGAGTATGTTAGAGTATGCTTGTATTAAATACAATTCTATTGTATCGGTATTAAATATCTGTATTTCGTTATAAAACAATTTCGCACTCACAACTCACAACAGCAAGGGCTGAACCGTTGCACATAATCTCACACTTTAGCAATATTTTTGGACATAATCTTTCCTTTTTTTGGATTTTGAATCCCTATATCATTATTATTTATTATAGCGTGTGTAAAAAGTTGTCGTTCAGCATCAACGTACAGTATGCCTCCATTTTATTTTATTTCGTTTTATTATTTCCCGTCCTCGCAATCGCCAAGACTTGCTAACTTTATAACATGTAAGAAATATCTACAATACTACACACACACACAGACATACTTTTTGGCCGATTTTTCCCTTGGCTGCCCACATTCCACGATAAGAATAAGAATCATACGCAAAGTTGAAGATATAGAGATACAAGTACAGTATAGTACAGTACAGAACATGGATACAAGTAATAGAAGCACAAGTGCTGTATGTCAATAAAAGTAGTAATTGTTGTATAGAAATACATAGAAACCTAACAATAAGCTGTCACACAAACTCCACTAAACGCTAAAAGAGTCTCCATTCACTCACCCCACAAAACAGACGAACACACAACACACACATGGTCACAAATCCCTTTCACTTATTGTTAGCTACATCTATGTATGTATGTATGTGTATCTTATGTGTGTATTTGTATGGTCACATCATGTGAACGGTACACGATACACGAAACACCGTGAAAAGTAATAACGATAATAGTCATAATGTAATTACATTTCATTCCATTCCATTCCATCCAGTCCAGTAGACAGACCAGAGCAGAACAGTCAAGTCCAGTCCAACAGATCGTTTTTTCCCTTTTTTCCCAGTGTGCACTGTCCACATACTCACACACATACCATTAAATGAAATGTGACGGGCACAATCTTTCCGAGTAATGTGACGTTTCAGTTAGCTCCGTCTAAAGTCATCATCGCTCTCGCCCGCGTCTTGGTTTTTGGACTTGATTCTTTTCCACGGCCCACTGATTTTGCTCAGTGACCCGCTATGTATGTATGTATGTACAATGTACATATCCCTTTCATCCGATGCCTCACGCTCACTTTTCCCCAAGAAACCCTTTCATTTTTCTGTCCAAAAAGCGGGCAGCAAATTCCATGTATCGTATCTCCGTATTGCTGTGTCGGGTGTCACTATACACTATACATGCAGTGAAGATACACTGTAGATACAATTTTGGCTTTGGCTTTGCCATTTAGAGGGAGTAAATAGTGTGACAGCGAGAGATAGTTTTGTCTTTTCCTTCTTATCTCTGTTCAGCCAACTAAGCAAGTGACAAAGTTGGCCATCATCAGGAGAAAAAGACGACGACGATGAGGATGACACAATGTATGTACTTATGTATGGAACTAATGGGACGTGGTGCGACAATGCGGATGTGGATCCTGCTCGTATCATATGTATGTATTATACGAGGAAAAAAGCAGCGGAGGGAGTAGCTGACAGCCCAGTCATTTCAAGATAAATAAACTGAGGATGACAGAGATGAGTGAGGAGAAAGGAGCAGTCATTTTCCGGTGTGTACACACATTAATATCTGTACATATGAGCTGTGTGTATGTATGCATGTATGTGTCAAAATGGTCTGAGTATGGGCTAATAGACATTTATGTATAGTTTTATGCATTATATAGTTAGATAAGTTTATGTAATGTATTTCTAGTATAAGTAGGTAACAGGATTAATAGTAATAATGTTATTATTATTACTATATATTATGTAAGTAAGTACATATATATAGAGTATCGCTGTTGGCTTTGACTTGGTTTGACACAACCGGACTATTTGTAAATGGTACTAATGGCATCATGTCGGAGTTCGTAGACTTCATTTCCTCCTGGCTGATTCCAATTAGGTTTGCTCGCCGCTGACCAGCGCGAGGAGGATCCACTGGCAGATCCTGAGCCAGATCCACATCCAGAGCTAGAGCTAGATGCTATGGCTGCGGATGAAGCAACTGCCGAAGAAGAGCAAGCGGAGGAGGAGGAGGACGTGGTGGGATGCGATGGTGGCGGATAGCTGTGCTTCCCTCCACTTGTATGGTTATGGTTATGGTTATGACTACTGTTAACATTACAATTATTGTTGACGAGGGAGGAGGAAGAGGTTGACGGCACTGGAGCGGCAGCGGCCAAAAGGGGCTCATTGTCAAAGGACAGTTGAGCCGAGGGTTGAACTGAGGGGGTTGACCCAGCCTCTTCGTACATGAGGGCTAATAGGAAGAAAAATAAAAAATTATGAGGCTTTGTATCAATTTTGCAGAAAATTTTAAAAGGGTCAAAAAACACTGGAAATACTCACCATGGTCTCCGCGATTCCTCGAGTCCATCTTGCCAAAGGGGCACCAGGTCTCAGGCCATACGTCCTCGCCCAAAAAGTACATCACAAGCCAGCTCTGTAATTAAATACAAGAAAAATGTTGTAGATTTTTTATATTCCTTCGATACAAATTTTATTTCATGATTTTTCATTTCCCTGGCGTTGTCTGTCGTCTTTTTTTTGTTACTTTGAAATTTGACAAATTTTCCTATATTTACATTTTATTCTTAGCTCAAAGTGTAGTTTTTTAGCTTAAATTTTTTTTATCAACTCAATTGTGCGTCTCAACCCAAAGTCTAGTCAATTCAACTAAATTCACTGAGGGTGAGGGTAAGTTAAGTAAGTATAGAAAAATGGGGAAGACGGAAGTCTACGGGGATTTTTATTCTATCAATATGGAAATTAAGAAAATTAGAAATGAACCTGCAAAGAATATTAAATCGATTTTCTACGGTTTGGCACTCCACAATTTTTACCCTCTCATCCTTTTGCTGTGATTCAAATTCCGTGAACTTTACACGCAATATATATTTCGATCGCCTCTTCTTTGGGGAGTTATCCTGTTCCTCCCCCATGAACTGGGGTTGGGCGAGACGTGCATAATTTAATTGTTTCAAGTTTGAATATTAATATATGTAGTTACCATCGTTCTATCTATTGTACAATTACAATACAGCTCTTCATTTTATCATTCAAAGCTCATCATCGTCATTCTCTGATTCAGCCAACTTTCTTGACTATATTATGCTTGATTCAAATTCCAGTTTGAGTTCAGCCAGGTGCCTTTACTTACAATAGATTTTGGAAATTCTCAAAATTATCTTGCATAAATCTGCATTACAAGCAGACCATACTTTTTTCAACTTTCTTTGTACGTGTACAATGTACAACATAGGTACACGACATGTACATTGTACATACATACTAAGGTACCCGATGTTCTTGATTTTCTTAAAGAATTTTCCCCGCAACATTATTTTGCCAAATTTCTCCCCCGATGGAATTAAATCAAAATCAGAGTACACTACTTATTATTACAAAGGGAAAATGTCGTCTGCCTCCACGACAGTGACAATAAAGGTGGCAACGGCAACCAAAACGAAGGATGCATCATTGACATTAGGAGTGGGGACACGGAGTGAGTGAATGAATGAATGAAAAGCAGGGGGAAAGGAGGCAAAGGATTTTCCATCCTCCTATATGCTCTGCTCTGCTATGCTCTGCCCAGCAAAATACAGCCATTAAAAAGGTATGAGGAGGGAGGGGGGGACGTGAGAGAAAGAGAAAGCGGGGAAAAGCCAGGGCCGGGAAAGTGATGGCATGACCAAAGCACAATGATAGAGTTTTACGCTAAACCGATTTTCTACTTCATCAATCAAAGACTTAGTATGCGCTGACAGTTTTTTCCCATCGTTCCTCCTCGAAATCCGGGCAATCTATATTACTTTCTCCTGTTCTGTATAAATAATCTATATTTATATCTATATCTATACTTACATCAATTCCATTCTCTGTTCTTGTCTTGTCCATGATTTGTACAAGAAACATACAGAGAGTTTTATAGGTATGCACGTACTTTTGAGTGGCCACAGGGACAGACAGACAACCGACCTCAACCGAGGAAGGAATCGACTATGCATACATATTCCTACTGAAGTTATAATGTACATACATACCTACATACATATGAGTAGAGTGTAGACCATCATGTCATTTCACTTTCACACACGCAAGAACAGATTACTCGAGTGACACACACGTAGGCACCCAAAGGCATGTTCAATGTTCAATCTATGTATAATGTATAGTATAGTATAGACAACGCTCACCCTTCCCCTGATGAAAGTCTATACGTCTATCTGTCTATTTTTGTATGTATAGGCTTTCAGCTACCACTCACAATTTTTTCAAACTACTATGGTAGACACGAAAATTTTGTGTCTATGTATATATACATATGAACAGAGAAAATCCCCGGCATTCAATCTGGATTCAAGTTTTAAGTGTGGAAGAGGTCTTGGAAAATTGCTCCAAAATTCCATATCTGTAGAATATCATAATAGTCATCAGCTATCAGCCATTTAATGGGTAATGCGGTGCCATATGTACATAAAGTCAAGATTCCTCTGTATAAAGACATGAGAGAAAAGCCTTTGCCTTCATCATCGTAATGGTGATGATGGTCAATTTGCCAACTTCGCCTCCTAATTTCCACTCAAACTTGTCATATCAGTAGAGACATGAACACTGTATCTATCTATGTATCTATGTACCGTAAATGTTCTTTTAGTAAGACAGTCTTATAAGAAAATTTGTTTCACTTTTTTGGAGTCTTACTATTGGAAGCGTCTTACTATTAGGGGCAAGCGAATTACATGCATTTTAGATGGC
>JAQIVE010005170.1:0-13317 GCA_034698285.1 Sminthurinus bimaculatus | reverse complement strand
GAAAATAAAAAAACAAAACATGTCACAAGAATAAAGTAATTTTTGATTTCCATAAAATATTACAGTGCCCATCATAATAAATTTTGCTCACAAAAGTTAATTATTATTAAATCTAGCCCCCGATCCTATAGGATCGGGCCAGAGTTCTTGTAACTTTATAAAACTGCTTTTTCAAGTAATATTTATACTGCAAGTAACGCATATATCAGAGATCAGAGATAAGTCAGATAAGGTATTAGTCATTCGTTATGAACAAACAACCCGAAAATAGTCCAAATGATTCAATGGTTCATTTGTTTTAGTTGAGCCGAAAAAATGATGCTATACACCGTACAATTTGTACAAAACACATAAAGAGAATGGACTATTGCATCCAAATACCTAATCCAAAGCTAGTAAAATTTTTATACAAAACAATAATGAAACATAGTAACATAATATAATCAAATTTTAATATATTAGTGATTGTATAATTAAAACATCAACAATATTTTTTTGAACTTTATTAATTTCAAAAGTAAAACAGCTTGCCTCAAAATACTTTTAAGCTTTTAATTCTTTGTCGTTTTATTCACAAATCACATGCTATTTACAATACCGATTTTGATTTTCTTCCTTGGCCTTTTGCTTAAGAACGCCCACTTACTACTGTTAACTTACTAGTATGAAGACCCTACTTCATACTAGACTACCAAAAAAACGTGTGTGAAAAGTGGTTTCATTTTATGTACATAGTACACGTGTATGCACTAAAGATTAAAGTATAATTTAAATACTGCACACTGCCATTAAATTCGCACAGACGTGATTTTATATATACTACGTATGTAGTTGTTTTTGAAGCTAGTAAACTAGCACGCGTCTTGTAAGAAAAAGGAATACAAATGTACGTCGTCATCATAATTTATCATTGTACCCTGTTAATAGCCAACGTGGTTAATTTCAAAAATTTATACAACCACCACCACCAATACATACAATAGAATCAGCATTTGACAATCATCCAGTGATTAAATAATGCTCGTTACCGTGAACGAGAGGCGATAGGAGAAACTTTAATGAATGCAAGTACGACGCAATTTCTATTATGTATATACAAAGTTATACACGATTTGATAATTTACTCTAAAACTAGCAGTCGATTGAAAACAAAGTGTCAGACGAAAACATGGGAATCCATAAATTAGAACATTATGGAATTCTCTAATTTTTGTTTTTAGAAACCAACCAGCCTAAACAAATCCACGACATTTGGCAGGAAGCTAACGCTAATGGCGAATATTCTCGTTCATAAATGCAGTCAAGTGTAAAAAACTGCATACCAAAAAATTCAAGCATGAATTTTAAAAACGAGATAAGACCTGGTCACTGTTAACCCTAGTTGTGTCACCGCAACTCTATATTAGTAAAATACAGAAAGCGTTGAATATTTCATGTATTAGAACAATTATTTAAATAATTATGCAATAATGCATATTCATTTGGGTCAAATAAGGTCAATGTAGATTTTGTATGCCTCTATGTACAGTAAAGGCTCTCAGAATTTCTCAGGGAAAAGTAAGACTTGAAAGAAAATGAAAAAGGGTTAAAAACTTGACCCCATTTTTCTTTTTCCGGTCAAGGGATTTTGAATTTCTAGAGAATTCCAATTAGAAAGGATCTAAAACAACGACATGACATACGAAATGTATCGGGGAGAATATTGCATCATTAAAAAGCAATGTTTGTCTTTACCTCATTTACTTCATGGTTAAGATCATTGTTTAGTGATCGGGTGATAGGTACGTGGTACGTACGTAATTCACGAGCAAAGTATCTTGTAATGGTAATATGTACAATGTACATATTTCATAGTCTCGATTGCCGATGATACATATATTGTCATGCATACTCAGGATCCCGATCTCCGAATCTATCTCAATCATTTAGAAAAATCTACCTCCGTTGTTTGTGTAGAAAAGTTACACGTTAGTTACAGATAATAATACATATTATACAATACTCGTGTATGCATAACCAACATGCTCCTTTCTCACTCGCTTAGCACCAGAACCATACAAACATTTATACATAATAACATAGATATTAGTTATATATGTGTACTTATTGTGTATATTTAAACGATATACATGTCGGAAATAATAGGAAATAAGGAGCCTGGCCTTCGACCAAAATCTAAAAACAAGACTATGACTCTTTTCAAGAATGAGAAGAGAGAGAGAGAGAGAAAGACAGAGAAGAACTCGACACTCGGTAAACTAAACTCCGCCTTCTTTACAACTCCACTACAACCACACATACAATTTTCACACACTTTCATATATTCATCATACCTATTCGTAATATATCTTCCATCGTATGTTTGTATATTACATAATATACTCTAGATACAACTGTACAGTTAAAACCTTTGGTTATTTTTTGCAGGTATTTACATGCCGTATGTAGGTAGAATGAAGAGATAGAAAGAGAGATACATGGACGAATAGAAGGATGCAAGAAAATTCTCATCAGCATGCCATTTTCTCTTCTTTCTCTTTTTCCTCAAAACATTTATATGGATAACTTTACTTGTAGATAGAGATAGACCTGGCATATTTTACCATGAGGAAAAAACATACCTACAAGTCAAAAAAGAAAGAAACAAAAAACATGAGAGAGAGAGAGAGAAACTACTATTTTTCCATAACATCAACAACATACTCACTACTCACACACCACGTCCGCAAAAGACAAAGTACACATAAAGGAATGAGAATGAAGAAAAAAGTCAAACTATACATGACGGTAATATACAAATGAAAGAAAAAGATATTGGCATCGTTCCTTCTTTTTCTTTTACCCTGCGTGTATATTATATTCTTCCTAAAGTATTTTCCTTCTCTCTCCATTGTCCTATTAACACGAAAATATTCCACTGTTTTTTAGGGGAGCAGTGGGCAAAGATTTGTGCTTAGGTCAATTTGATCAGTAAACAAGATGCATTAAAGATTTTCCCCTTTGATTTGCAAGTTACCTTTTTAACAAATTGATTTAAAAGGTAAGTATTTTTCAATAATAATGATTAAATTTCAATAAGTATTTAGACTTCCGGAAGGCCAAAAAAATTAAATTAAACTACTAAGGAAGCTTCCTTTCGTTTAATTTAATTTAAATTGAACTTTACCTGAATGATGCTAGAATTTTTAAGAATTTGCATAATATATGCATAATGCATAGCGAGAAATTCGAAGCAATAGTGCTCAGGACGATATATATATTATATATATATCTATGCTTCGTAAGTTTTTGTACTCCTGTCTTTGTTCTCCGTGCGCCCTAACAACGTGTCACTCTGCCCTTCTGCTGCCTACCTATTACATCAACTACCGATATTCACCTTCCTTTAATTTTGCCCGTTTTCCTCGTTTCTGTCTCTCATCGTCATCATCTCTCTGTTTCTCTTTGGCCAAGGATCTCGAAGAAATTCGTCCTCTAACAGAATCCACGTTTATACCATTTACAAATCAACACAAAGATCACTCAAAAAATTTTCACATGCTCTTTGCATCTGTGAAACGTACATGTATTTCATACATTCATCATATCATAACATTATCATAAGTAGAAAAAGGAAAAGAAAAAGAAAAGGATAACTCTTTGAGAAAGCCTTTTTCTTCCTCTTCGTCATATACTCATTATTCATTATGGTCGTCACCTTGGCAATGTATACAGGGAATAATTTCTCTCTTCTCAGTAGGATCATCCTCCTCATCATCGTCGTCATTGTCTTGAAGTCTACTTGTTGAATCACTATTACTATTCTCGTTATGATCGTCGTTCCAGTCCTCCTCAGTGTCAGTATTATTTCCAGCTAGATTGTCCGAACTACTCACAAAATTGTGATCATGATCAAAATCATTAAAGTCATGGTCCAAGTCTCCAAACAAAGAGTCCGTTTCACATTCACCGCAATTGCAATTTCCAGGATCACAATCAGCTTCTTCCTCTTCAATTTTTGTTGGAATTTTCAAATCTGACTTGTTGCTGTTGCTAGAAGATAAAAGTGTTGGCGTCGTAGTTGTTACAACCCCTTTTTTATTTTTGTTCTTGGCAACAACTTGTTCACTTATATTAGTCTTATTTGTAATAGTATTATTATGTAAAGTACTATTACTACTACTACTACTACTGCTATTATTATTATTACTATTACTATTATTCTTTGAGAATGATGGTACAGTTCGACTATTTGTTTGACTAGTAGGAGTTTCCTTTACAGTAACCACTGTATTGTTACTGTTATTGTTTGTATTGATCTTTTTTCTAGGAGGTTCGTAGTCTTCCTCTTCTTTTAGCCGGCAATCCGGAGCCGGTCGTATCGATACTGTTGCCGGTACAACACACGTTTTTGTTGTAGAGGAAGAGGAGCTTTTATTTATGAAAGTAGCTGCTCCTCCCCCACTATTATTAATTACACCACTTTTCTCGACGATTGAAATTGGAATTGGGATGGACAACTGTTGAGGGGGAGAAGTTGTCCCTGACGAAGGGGTTGTCGATGAAATCACATTCACAAGATTTAAATTTACATGGTTTCCACTATTTGTTATCGATACTGGAACAATAAAAGTCGAAGGAGACGATGATGATAATGAAAGTGATGATGATGATGGCCGAGAACAAAGCTGCTCAACAACACAATTCACAAATGGATGTCGGCTGCTCACCACAGAAGTGACCGGCATGGCTCACATGATAAATCAGTGGAATCGTCTTCCTCTGTCTATAATACTATCTAGTCAATTGTTGCTTCTCTTTTAACTATTATTATTATTATTATTATTACGTGATGAAAACCGGATAAAAGTGTAACAATGATGTTATGTATCTAATCAAATATTGTACAAATATGACACAAACATTTTGAGTCAAAATCCATTCCTTTCACAAAACTTTGTCCACGCACAAACTTTTTTTATATATATATATATACATATTATATCGCAACCCCTTGACTTATTCGGATTAAATGAATGATTTCTGAATGTACAGTTACGGTCATGAGTATTTACTCATTGATGAAAGCATCATTGAATGTTTGAATTGGTCCGCTGGCTTTTAACTCGATCAAAACCTTTGTAACATCTTTGTTATTTCTACTATAACAAAATTCATTTGAAACTTGACTTTTAAAAACTCAATTCAAGCAACTTTTTTCACAGCGTAATAATATTTTTTTAATCATAAAATGAAAATATCTTGAAGGTACTTAGGTAAACGTGGAATTACTGTTGGTATTATTATGATTATTCTTTCCTGCTATCCTTTTATCGAGGCGTTTGTAATTATTATTGTTGTTCCCTTCCAGCAATAATAACAAAAATAGTTTATTTTTCAGTAGTTGGTCTGATACTGATGCTACTTGGTCAACTAATATTGAGCTTAATTCTTCAATGTTAACAAAAACAACGGATACTGGAATCATCGATTCGCTCATTAATAAGGTGCACAAAACAAACATAAACAATAATAAGTGTGAAAAAATTAATATTCTTTGATCATTTTGGAAACAACTTTTCACAAAACTACAACAGAAACAGTAGCACAGCCGCCATTCACACAATAATACTATTTTGATAACAATTACAATATACTTTGAGTAGTGGAATAACAGTTGATCAAAGAAAGGGCTCGTCAGAAATTCACTACCATTGAGAAGGAACGTATTGTAATGGCAGTGGTTATAATCATATCGCCTTCCAGAATAATCACCACTTCTGGAATCCATTATACTAGCATCGAAACTAATTTTCGAAACTTAATCATCACTCTCAATTAATTAACAACAGCATAAAAAACAACTAGCCAACAATGGCCACTACACTAAAAAAAACTTTCTCAGACACTATATCCAACGATAATGAAGAGATTATCTTGTGCTTCACTGTTGTTCGACGAAGGCACAGTTTTCATGTAAGGCAAACCTTTCCGGTAGACTTTTTTTTAAATTGGCAGTGTGGCAAAACATTGATACGCATTTTTCCAAATTCTACTTTTAATTGTATACATGTATAGCACTAAACCTTATTTAAATAACAATCCTGAGAGTTCAAAACTATACGACTGGAGCAACGTGGTCAACGGGTACATATAATGGCAACAACAAGATGGATATGAGTCACAACTATCATTCAAAATGCTTCTTTTTTCGATGGGATCTTTTCCATAACACAGCAAGAATATATTATGGTATTTGTCAAAGGAATTGATTATAAATGGTCACTAATAAAATATGATGGACAGCACAAATACAGTATTTCATAGCAAAATAAAAATTTAGAATACGACAATACGTATATATATGTAGATATAACTGCGTTTAATATTATATTATCTACAAGTTCTTGAAATTAATAATATCAATATGTAATACAAGTACTATAAAGGTATATATGTTGATAATATAGCTATAGATGAGTAGATGGATAGGAAAAAGTTGTTAAAGTAGAATGGGAACGGGAGCCAGGAAAAAATGTGAATTGGTGCCGATGCCGACTAGAGTGTCGAGGAATGATGATCTGATCGCCAATGCCATGTTGTCTAATGCTGAGAACTAGTAAGAATATTCCTTTTCGTATATTCCTGCGTCGTTCTTCGCTATTAGCATTCATCCAAACACCAGTAGACTACCACTGCTATGAAGTTCGTCCGTAGTAATGTTTTTTTGCAAATCTGACTAACACAAGCTTTTCTCTCAATCGCTCGTTCTCTCTTTCTCTGGCTCGGGAAATAAAAACATTCTCTATCTTACGTGAAAGTTATAACGGAGTGAGCGACCAAGAGATAAACTGGGGAACTAAGAAATCCAGCCAACCAACAATTATACTGTGCACGTTCAGGGAAAGAAATATACATATAGAGAGCGAGCTAGCAAATGAGCAAAGAAGAACCGTACAAAAAACCTTCATTTTAAACAGAAAATGAACTCCACCTCGTTGAATGTTTACGCAATAAAATTTGAAAACAATGAAAAATGCAATTTTGGGTCATAATGTCGAACGTCTCAACCATCGGAAAAACAAAATAGGGGAAACTCGTAGTCTGTAAATAGTAACCCCCATAATATCCCATATGTACTATGTGAAAGACACATTCACATTAAAACCTCATTCAACATTAAATAATATTGTTCGTATATATATTATTTCTCTGCCTGTTGCTTCTCTTTTCTCGATAGACAACAGAAGACGACATGCGATTAAAATTTAAACTACAACAGCACGCAACCGTATTTTCAACTATGGTAAAGAGCTCTTATTTTATATAATTAGTCGACAACAGGCATGTATAATTTGCTAATGAATTTCTGTCGAAACGGTGTTATATGCACATGCGTAAACAATATTGTAGTAAAAATTTAGAAACTTTCGTTCGCCATATTTCATACTGATTTTGAATCCATCGCTGTTTGCTCTTTGAGGTTTATAGAAGAAAAAATTCCATGGAAGAAACAACGATAAATATTTAGAGTCAAAAACTTTCCCCGTGTCTACAGCATATTATCTAAGACTTAATATTAAAAAAAACATACACAAAAAACAGTTTCGTTGAATCTGATTTTGAATGTTAGATTATCATATAATATGTGATCACAGTGATTACATAATAAAAGTATGTAATACATATGTACACACGGGATTTTTGTCTTTCTTTTAGTACATATGGATTTGTATACTTGTATGTATGTATGTAGATCAAACTGAAACAGTTTGCAATAAACCTTAAAGAAGTACGCTATAAGAGTCAGTGAGAAATTGCATGGTGTAGGCCTGTGGAATGTGCCATGCTTACTTGACATTCCCGTGTGTCTATACGCTGCTCTGCTTTCCGATTTTCAGCTACTTCCTATAGCATGTGTTATATTATATAGTGAGTATAGTGGTACAGAAAACCTAACTTTCTCTCTAACCACGTTTCTACACTGCTATATGCGTATGTATGTAAACGTATCTATCTACTGATGTGTACCTATGTCACATCATATATTATATACGTAAGTTACTCGTATTAGATACTATTGATGCTATTCATGGTAGATAGTAGACTGTGGAGTTTCTGTGTAGAGTTTTGAGTTGTTATAATTCCCTATTGAAAGCTCCTCCTTATTCCACGGTTAGGACAAAAAGTATATTTATAAAAGCAAAATCTAACTTCCTTAATTTCTCAATTTTTTTACCACCCCATTAGAATATGACTACACTGATGTTACACCAGATATGACACACATAAAATATGCTGCATTTTCCCCATGGGTCTTTTTCACTTTTCACTTCTCGCCAACGAAAGTACCAGATATTTATTGCATAGATAAAATACATTCGTCCTCTCTAACCCAAAATACAGGAGAATAATGATGGTATAATATATAATGTATAATGTACATGCATATACTTTGTAAGTGCATTTGATATTAGATGCAGTGGAAATCGCTTACTGTGAACACATTCTCAAGTCTTCTTTTCTACTAACTACTAAACAAAAACTGAAGCTCACAGTATATATATAGTAAGAGACTTGAACTTATCTATGCCCCCCCCCACGTGACACCTCATGCGTCTATATTTTGATAAACGAGTAAAACTGCATTCGCAAAATATGTATGTTGCAAAGAAATCTGTCGAAAAAATGCGAGAAAATTAGAAATAAAAGGGTACGCATACTGATCATGTTCTGAGTAATCAATTTTCACTGTATATGTCTGAATCTATGATACTAATTAACACATTATTAATCAATAAAGCCATTTGATCACTCGGAATATTACCACAAGTATCCTGTACGTAATAGATATAGAATAGAGCAAATATGCGCAATATGTAGATATAACGAGAAGATAGTAGTGACAATGAGCATTATAATTATATTCTGACCTGCAAAGTATTAACTTTGCACTAAAACACGGAGAAAATGTAAGCCAGAGTGAGAGATGGTGAAGTGTAGGAGGGGGTGACTAATACATACCACAAAACATAACATCATACGAGCTGGCATGAAACTTTGCCAGGTCTCTACTGTTCCTCTCAACTCCTCTCTTTTCATTCTATTATTGATATTATTATTACATATTACTTTTAAGTAAAAACGAATTATACAAAGCCAACTCGCTCTTTCTCTCTACATATATACGTACAATAATAATTACATATAAGAATAAGTACGTTTATAAGGTGCAAAAAATCTAGCTCTTAGTTGTATGTTTTACGCTGTGGATGTTCCTTTTTCAAAATTTTTTGAGATCTAAGTGCTCATTAAGTTTGCACTTATGAACTGTCAGCTGCTCCTGTTTTAGTATAATATAGGATACAAGGGTCACTTAATATTTTTTAGAAATTTTAGAATCGACAAACACTATTTTCAAATTTAAAAGGAAATTTAAAGGCCTAAAGACGTACCTATATTTACAATACGCTTCCAATATTGTAAAAACATGGTACACATTTTTGTACTTATCATGCTTCTTGGGGCCAAATTTTTTTTATCTCATCAATTTGTTTTAACTCCACTGTTAGGTTCCGAATATACATATTTGCAAAATATTTAAATGTATTTTAAAATAATGCTTTGAAGCAGGAAATTGTAAGGCTAAAAATACGGTGCTAGACCTTTTTTCTGTCTCATATGCCCTTCTCCCGTTCAGTCTTATCCATATTCGCAATAAGGTACATAAGAGGGTACAAAATTCCTCTTCAATGATATTAAACAGGAGTTGTTTTCATCTACGAGAGCAAGTAAGTAGGTATGTAGACAATTCTGAAATGAGATGAGGAGAAGATAGACGCTATATGCATGTATATTTACAATTGTACATACGCAAAGTAATGTGCTGATGTGAATATGTAGGAGTAAAACGTAAAACTAAACTAAAGAGAAACAGTCAACTAAGAAGAGCAAGCCATCATTCTGAAGACACTATATAGTATACAAATATATCGAGGAAATGGCAAAATAGAGAGAAAAATCTCTCTCTGGTCTATTTTAGTCTGCATATCAGCTGCAAGTAAACACATCTTCCCAAATCCATGCATATGCATAATATAAATGCTAAATACATGTATATAATTTAGAAAGATACATAATGTACATGTGGTGTAAGTATACATAACACTAAAACCCGGGCGGACTATATATTCACATGTGGTGTAAGTAAACACTCAGTCCCGGATGGACTACATGCATACTTCTATTACTACACTACGAGTTGCTAATACTGTGTATACCCCGATTTTAATCTGCAATCTTGATTCAAATCTTTACGTTCTACCAAATCTCTCTCTCTCTCTCTCTCATACACACTCACAGTGCGAGTTTCAGAGCATTACTTCCTGTCTTGGTCTTAATTTATTGCACCGTGTACATACTTTTACTGCTACTGCTATTTGCGAGTGCCGGGATATCTAAGTATAGTCTATAAATAAATGTATATATATATATATACTAAAATATTATATTGCGCCTAGAGTTCGTTTTAAACTTATTTTCATTGTTTTTTTTTGATTGGGGTTAGAAAAATTGGTTATCTTTTCAAAAAAATTTTAATTTGTAAAATGATGAGATTTTTGATGGGAATCTGTAGCGATATGCTCTTGAAGTTTACATGTATAGTCTGTATTGCTAAAATCGAAATCAAACCGAAGCTGGGCTTTAAAAAAGCGGTGCAAATAACAATATGATTTAAACATGATCACATTAGGGAGCAAAGCTCCCTAATTTCATCCCTCATCTGTCCATCTAAATGTCTGTAGGTCTCCAGGACCATAACATGTTAAATTTTCCGATTACAATGGATTCCCGAATTCAGACTCCGGTGGATCAATTTGCATACATACAAGTAGTATTTAGTTTCTAAGTGGTATTTAGAAGTTACGACTTCTCCTTAAACTCGGTAAATAAAGAAGAGGTTAGCGTTGTTATCCATCAATGAAGTCGATTTTCAACAGGAAATCAATTGAAATTCTAATGAAATCGGATTTTATTGATAGCACACACACTGTACGTAATGTTTGAAAATTGTGTACCATTGCAATGATCGACGACGTGTACTGTTATCGCATTAAGAGTTTTGCTCTAATCTTCCAAATGCATGTTTTTATCA
Source organism: Sminthurinus bimaculatus (assembly GCA_034698285.1). Lineage (NCBI taxonomy): Eukaryota > Metazoa > Arthropoda > Collembola > Symphypleona > Katiannidae > Sminthurinus > Sminthurinus bimaculatus. The sequence goes on along the minus strand of JAQIVE010005170.1, from coordinate 2,183 downwards.
TAACTATGTTTTAGTTTGAAGCACTTATTGTTATTTTTAGGAAAATCGGAACATCAAAAGGTCAGTATGACTTCAAAATCATCTACTGGATGAAGAAGATGAAGAAGACTTATATATCAATATTACGTACAGCTCAGCTTCAATTTTTTCTAAAAAAATGAAATAAAGACACAGATAGGACAAAACGACAAAGTGGAACGAAAAAAACATTGATATTCAAGTGTGGACCATACGGAAAACAAAGGCGGTACGACACGGCAACGAATCCATCCGGTAGTACTTAACTGCCATCGTATAACAAAACACATTACGACACATAAGCGTATTCCAAAATAAAACACATAACACGCAGAAATCAGTTGCAAGTAATAAATTATTACACCGTTAAACATAGCTACTAGTTAATTTACACCATTCATCATGAACAATTACAGCATTTAAATCTACGTATATATGCGTACATGTTATAAACAGATTTTTTTACAATGTTCTGGATTCTGACCCGGTATTTAGTAAATAAATTCTAAAGTTTTCTCCCAACCCCTCCTACTTTTTGCTTTTTACTTGCCTACTTTTTGAACTGGCATACAAACAAAATATACGAACAGACAAATCCTCGCACAAGAAAGGAATAATATGCTTTGAACTTTAAATTTTTCGTCTTGGCTTGATGATGGCAAAAATACAGCGGGAGGCAAAAAAGTGAGAGGATGAAAATTTCAAACCATGCAACAGCCAGGATCACAAGCCAGCAGAACCCGGAATACGAATACGGAATTTTTTAGGAAGAAAAAAAAACTACAAAACACCAGCTGAGCCAACAGATTTGTAATCATCATCATCATGCCCCAGAGATTTTCAATGAATTATATACATAAACATTAAACATATACAGATGTGTACTGTGTGTAGATATTCGTATTCTTCTGTATACTCAAGTAATAGTTTGCCAGTTCAATTTTTTTTGCAACTGGGTGTATTTTTTAAATACACAGAAACTAACTTAACTTAAAAACACAGCCCGGAGCACATGTTGTATTTCCTCATAAAAATACATGCATATGTGTGTTCTTGAAGAATCGCTTCTAGCATTTCTATATAGTGATTACTACTTATATCAAATGTATTCTACTTCATTACAAAGATTTGTATTCCCAGAATTACATGTATACATACAATACATACGTGTATCTACAGTGTATCCATGCTATAGCAATATGTATTCAACATAGCTACCTAAATTTAAAATTCGATATATTATTCATTTCACATTAGCATCACCTGTTTTCTGAAAATACGCATAGGTATACATGTAATACATACATAGTATAAAACACGAAGTAAATGTAATCAAGTGAAACCAATTCTATAGGCAAAACAGCATACAAATACATATCCACCTACACACTACTACTTTTTAACTCTCATCACCCAAATCAGCATACACATAGTACCTATACAAATTGCAAGAACAGGACAGCATGTGCTCAACCAGATTTCCAATCTCATCCACACGCCAATCCTTACGTAGGTTTACTGTATAGATATAAACACACTTACTTACATTTGTGCATAACTAAGTAGAATGTAAATAATACTGCTCATTCCTTTCAAAGAAAACTAACAGAAAAATAATGCTAGAAAAATCTAACAAAGGAAATCAAAGTTTTGGAGTTTACTCCAACTACGTCGAACTGTTGTCTCCTTCTTGATTTTCTTGGACTTTTCTTTCTTGCACAGTTTCTGTATTGTACATTGTGTGATTTGCGAATCTACTTATTGTTAGGTAGATGATGCATGTGTCCATTCCATAGACAGAGATAGAAGTCGTATGGAGGTACGTAAGACGACAATACGGCAAACACGACAAACTACGTTTGCAAAATAAAGCTTTAGTCATGCAGGTTTACAATTATCCCTTTAAAATGAGTATATATAACCTATAGTGTATACATCGTCTGTTGTATGTACACATATGTATACAGGTTTCAATATCAAAGTCAACAGAAAAGACGAAGGATTTATATATTCTTATAAGTAAAATTGTAATAGATATTATTAATATCTACTCAGATTAAGAAACATCGGTTACCACATTTACCACATGGGAAGCTCTTATCCAAATAAATAAGTGATTTGCTGGGGGTCCGAATTTGACAATTCTGATTATATATCCTGAAAGA
>JAQIVE010005169.1:0-13318 GCA_034698285.1 Sminthurinus bimaculatus | reverse complement strand
TTATGATCTCATGAGATTTTGATAGTTTCATATCAAAATTTCATGAAAAGTTCATGAAAGTTGATGAGATTTTCGACGAAATGCGTGTCAAAATCTCATCACACATTTGCTCAGATATTTTTCTAAGGGATCATACAGATATTTCTATTTTCTATTATTCTACTCCCATTTTCATTATTCATACAATTTGTATTACGCACATGGAGATGGTAAAAGACTTTTCATTGCAAATCCATCCCATTTCGATCCTCATCCTTCAAGCCTTCCTAAAAGTACAGAATTTAGGCTTATAATGCAGAAAAGTTCACAAATCCACGTGCATACATATTCTGCATATTATTATAATACAGGAAATGTGAATAGGGGAATGAAAATGTGGAGCAAAGCTTTCTCTTTATTTTAGCTCTTTTATCCGTATTATTCCGTATGTGTATATCCTCATTCATTCATTCAGCCTTGCATCATATGTATCAGAGATGAAGGAAAGGCTTCCATAGCGGCATTTCTTCCTTTTTTTATCTTTCTCCCGTTTTTTGTTTCCCTTCATTTTTCCTTTCATCTTATTCTCGTTTCCATTTGATTCACTTCCTCATTTTTCTCTGTATATGCACATTGTACATTGTACTTGTATACATAGAAATGTGTACGCTTGGCGCGTATGCTTTTTATGCGTGTATTGAGAAAAAACTGCCGAGTTTTCCCCTCAACCTCGGCTTCCAGCCTCCAGCTTCCCGCTTCCAGCTCACAAGTTTGCAGTTTGCTGATGCTGGCTGATCTTCTTGTTCTTGTTCTTCTGCGCCTTCTTTCGCTGCACTCATTTTTTATGCAGCTCATTTGTTCCCGAGTATCATCTCCCTTCTTTTTTCCGTGCACTTAACTTGATCCTCCTAAATATGCACTATACATATTACATATTGTACAAAAATATCTAAAGTTATGCATTGTAGGACCCGCTTACAAAGAAATCATTATCCGCATATGCATAAGATATCTACGCATTGTCGGCGTTGCCTTGTTCTTTGTATGTACAGTGTACAGTGTATACAGTGTAAAAAAATGTTCATTTCTATATCTTTATGTGGGTGCTTTATCACCCTCCTTTTATCTTTCTGTTCCTCTCGCCTTTTTGTGCAAAAAGCTTTTAATGGGTTTTCATACATGTACAAAGTACAAACATGCACAAAAAACTTTGTGTAGAAAAGTGTAGAAAATATAACAAATATTTGGCTCTTATCCTATGCTGCACGAAATGCAAACAAGTTCTGCTAGACCCTCAATTTCATTCATTTTTTGTATGTGTACAATGTATATAATGTATAAACAGAGGCAGAAAGAGCAACAAGAGAACACAAACAGGATAAAGATGAAAGTCTATAATAATCTGCTGCTTTTCTTTAATTTCAGTAGGTAAAATAAAATGAGGGCTGGATGCTGGATGGGAATATTTTTGAAACCCTGGAGCATCCAGCGCCTCCATCTTTCGAATTTTTCCAACTGGAAAAAAACAAGAAGTAGGACCAGAGTAAGGACCAGAGGTACATAATAATTGACCATGACTAAAAGCGTACAGAAAAATGTGTGTTGTTGTGATGTGTTGATGATGATGGATGATGATCGGAATTCGGTTTTCCAGCATTTTTCTGATGCCTCTCCACTCTCCACTCTCTCCAGTCTCGGCTGGATGAACAATAACAAGCCGAAGGAAAAGAAAAGAATGGAACTAGAAAACGAAGCAGTTACTTACTCGGAGAAATTTAAGAATGCCTGGTTTAGTGGAGCGGACAATAAGCTGAGTTGAGCATCCTTGCCTCCCTTTTTCTGGTTAGTTTCCCACTTTACGTCTAAAGTCCTCACAAGGAAAAAAACAACCACAATCTTAACAACAAGAAAAAAGAAGACGAGTGGGGAAGAAGCGGCGTTATTTGTTCGTTTGTTTGCCTTATTTCCTGATATACAGGCAGAGACTCGCCGGCTGTACACAGAATCATGATGATGATGATGACATGACACAAAACAAAACAGCGCCAATTCAACGGACTGCAGGGATAAAAGGTACAACTTTACTATCTATATGTAGGTATGTAGTAATGTAGTAGTTACTACTGGGCAAAACATACAACATGACGGCACGAAATGGCGAATGTGTGGCGGTGTGGAATTGGATGACCATGGGCAAATGAATATGGAGCAAGTCATAAATAAAACGTGGGAATTTCCTTCCATCCAGTCTGACACGCTAATCACGAAACAAGGGGAAGCGGAAAAACCTCTTGTTTGGCCTTTGACGGTTTACCGAAGAGAGAGAAAGAGCAAAAGAAAGCCAAAAGAGAAAGCAGGATCAACATAATTTAAAATGCATTCTATTTTATTTTAATCTTTCAAATTGCGATTAGTAAACTAACCATTTGCTGGAAAACAAAGTCCCCCAAAACGATGGGATTTTCCCGTTGCATCACGTAAAATCCTGGAGCCAAAAAAAGTAAATACATACTAAAATTCAAAATGTAATTAGTAAACTAACAATTTGCTGGAGAACAAAATCTCCAAAGAGAATTGAATTTTTTCGCTGCATTACATAGAAACCGGCAGCCTGTACTCCAATCTTTGACATGGACTTTAACACCTTTTTGTAATGAAGGTCCAGAGTCCAGAGCATACAAAAAGCGCTCCAAAATCAGTTCAAAATGTTTGCCCAGTTTTTGTATTTACTATACGTACAATAAAAAGAGTTGAAGTTTTTATTCAAAAATAGCTCGGAGCAGAAATTCGGAAGCATGCAGGAAGAAGTAAATTCTCACCTTTTATTAATAATATTGCATTAAAATATTATCACAGTTTTAGTGTTATTTATAGCTCAAAGACTTAAATAAAGGAAAATGAATGATTTTGATTTCTCTTGGATGAGTCATGCTTAAATTATGAGGAGAGAGCAATTTATTATTTCATTGCTGAGATTGACATGGTCTGATTTCGTGTGAGTGAGTCACTCCTAAACTTCATGCTAATTGGACAGTGATGAGTAATACATACACAATACACAAGCATGCATATTCCTGTCATGAAGGACCCGGTTCATGTTCATAACAACGTATAATGTAACCATATTTTCATATTATAGCGTGTTAAATCGTCTGCTACGCATGCATTTTTTGTCAACGTTCAACAGCGATAAAATTCAAGAGATGAAAAATCAAGGACAAAATAAATCATTCAGCTCCAGCATGCACTAAAGTTCAAGCTTAAAACGTTCATTACAGAGAAACAGACATTAAAGAGAAAAAATCAGCAAAATAGTAAATCATTTGTCAACTTTAAATACATACACAATCCACAAAACTCAATGAAAAATCCACTAATCACTCACAATAATAATAATCAGTAAATCAAAAAGGTTGGTAAAATGGCGCAGGGTCAAAGCTTTGACCCGAAAACCAACTACTACGCCCTGCTTGACCTGCCGCCGGATGCGGATGAGGAGGCGGTTCGGCGAGCTTATCGGAAGAAGCAACTCCAGTTTCACCCGGACAAGCAGGGCGGGGACGAGGTCATGTCCAAGCTCCTCAATGAAGCTCGAGACCTTCTACTCAACAAGGAAAAGCGGGAGGAGTACAACGAGATGCGAGAGGATGTTCACCACGACTTTCTCGCTAAAATCCAGGATGATCCCAACGCTACCAGAAAATCGGACGAGGTCAAGGCCAAACTTAATCGGTGGCAAGAAGAATTCCCACATTTTAACTTTACCCAAACTTTCCTACAGGACATCGAGTCCGTCTTTAATATGGTGTCCGCCGACCAAAAAATCAAGGTCAAGGTTCAACAAGATGATGATGATGATGACCAGGATGGAAAATGGCGGGAAACCGCCCAAAATTTCTACTGCTCCCTCTGTGACGCCAATTTCCTCGGCCAAGTTGACCATTTTGATCGCGCCCTCCTTCGATACATCCTTCCCTTTGAAAATGACGACGGTTCTTTGGAGGAGATGCGCCAAAACACTGAGCGCCAAAACAAGGAACCCGCAATTTTTAATCATCTTAGAAATGCGTCCATCAAACTGGCCGTGAACGAGGAAGAAGTTATCGCTTTGACCTCATTACAAGCCAAAGGTCAAGGTCAAGGCTGGTGGGATAATGGGGATGGTGGGAAATTCACCAGAATTGAATTAATGGGGAAGATTTTATCCAGCGAAAAATGGGACGAGTTGCCCGCTTTGGAAAAATCTATCGCCTCCTTCATCCAGGCAATTGATAAGGTCCAACTTCCCGATTTCAAGACAAGGGCTTTCAAAATGATACACAAGGTTCAAGACGTCGCCAAGAGGGACAAGATGGAGCAGGTCACCGCGGGTTTCTTGGACAGACTGGCTGACAAAATGTGGAATTGGTCCTCCAAGCGAGTTTATAGATACGTGACAGCGGCGTTGATGGCCAAAGAGCAAGGGGACGATTTGGGGGTCATCAGGAAAATCGGCATGTCCCTTGGCCAGGCCTGTTGTAAGCCCCATTATTATTTGGAGATGTTGGGCGCCCTTTTGCCCAATTTTGACAATCACGTGGATATTTTGTACTTGGTCCTTTTTTTGACGAGAGCAACCTTCGTTCAGGTCACTCAGCTGGCCCACTTGTCAAAATACCTTTTTCCTAACAACGGTGACCTACACCACCATCAGGTGACCGATGACCGATGGTGCACCTTGGTAGCGGCTCTCTACGTCTACGCCCTCAATGAAAAGAAGGACTTGGACGTGGATGCCCTCGGAGGTTGGGGGGACAGATCGGGGCCCTTAAACGAACTTTGCTGTACAGGGAGACGGGACCTTGAGAACGAAAAACTTTCGAACAATCCTTTTTGCTTCAGTTTTCAACTTGGGTCCATCAAATTTAGCTACGCCTTTTGGCACGACTCCCTAACCAGCACCAACACCAACACCCACAAAATGAAAACCAAGGATGACTTTGAAAAGTACCTTAAAAATATTGTGGAGACCTCCTTGGCCATGGAACAACTGTCCACGGATGCTATCGGTGTGTATGATACATATGATAAATACAAAAAGGAATTGCATTAAATTATCAATTAATTAAATAATTTTTTTAATCCGCCATTTTCAGATTCTCTGCTGGTCTGTCTGGCAATAATGAAGACTCAGCTTGGAGATGAAAGCTGGAAGGACCTATTGTTAAAATCCAGAGAAAATGTGGGCTTCCAAAATTCAACAAATGCTCTCCCTGGTTTGACCCGTGACCTCAAATCCGACCATTTTCTCGCATTTCTCTACGTCAAGACGTTCACAAAGCAGGGGACAGAGAGATGGGCGACCGAAGAAAACTCAATTTGGGAAGGGCTGTACAACGCGTTAAAATCCGAGGGACAGTTCAAGTGGGCAGCCCTCTGTTGTCTTGGTCTTGAGTGCGGGGATTTTGAAAGGGCGGAAAAACTCTCAAATTTGGGGGAACATTACCTCGCCGTGAAATTTTATCGAGCCTTTGTCACATGTGACCTCGACTTTTTCACCGAGCGCTTTAGAAAGACCCAGAGTGTCTACTATCTTGGGGCGAGCATCGATCGAATCGCGGCGTTGGAGTCCGATCGTGATCAAGTTTTGTGTCTCACGAAGCTCGTCCAGGATTTTTTCCAAAAACCCGGGAAAACCCGGGACGACTTTGAAGCCGACCTTGCCTTTGAATCTCTTGTCCAGTCGATTGTCCACTCTTACAGCCCGTTGTCCACCCACGTCTTCATGCTCCCGACTCACCTGCTGGTTATGGAAAAGGCTTGTGCCAAATTTCGAATTATGGGAGCCCTTCACTTGATCCAGCTGCATGTCAACTTGACTGATGATAAAGATAAAGATGTCAACAGCAGCAAGATCAAGTCTCTGATAAAGCAGAGATTACTCGCGGGTCTTGATGAAGCCATGTCTGGTCTCAGTATCCAAGGTCTTGGCGAACTTCTGTTTGGAATTGGAGAAGATGATGTGGACATCTTGTCCTCATTTTTTGAGGCTAGACGAGGTCAAGCTGTCCTTGACCTCGACTCTTCCCCTGATGTGCCAACACCCTATAGAAGCCGAGTTCACAAGACCATGCTCTACCTCATTCGGGGAACTTTGAAAAAACTGGCGGGGAATTCAAAACTAGACCACACCTCGGACTACAGTAGGGCCATCTATCAAGGTCTCGCGGGCGACGACTTGGATGGTCTTGCAAATTCTCTCGCCCTTCTCATGCAAGACCTGAATGACCATGGGCCAAACAAGGGTGACCCGGATTTAAACATTATGTTTACACACAGTTTAAGGGTCCTTCTTGAGCGCCTTCGGACTCAACTTGACTCCATCTCTCGTGATAATAATCGGGCCGGGGTTCGGGGGGATCCGGAAGATTGGAGGAACAACCTTGTTGTTGTTCAAGAGGTGTGGCCCTTGTTGACTGAGACACCGGAGGGAAAGACTATCGAACAAAAGATTCTTTCTAGTCTCCCCCTTTTGGGGGTCAAGTCTCTTAAAGCAGCCTTTGGATGGGAAAAATATGTTCTTGCCCCGAGTACGGAGCCCTTAGACGCCGCTTTTGTTCTCATCGACTACGAGCCCAGTCTTCACTCCCACGTCCTGGCCGCCTTTAAATTTCTCGAGGCGATGCGCCAGCCCTCCGCATCCCTCCCGCAAATATTCAGCTACAGAAATATGATGGAAGAACTCCTCACGGGCGTGGTCGTAGCTCGAGATCGATCTTGTCTATTCATGAGATTTCACTATGCGCAATTGGCCTTCTCGTTTTGTCTGGAGGCGGCTCAAATTTTCAACTGTCGACTCCAACTGGAGAAAAAAGGCGATGACCAGAACCAGAGCCAGGTAGGCTCGTCCAAACCTTTCGTGTCCACGGTCGTCCGCTTTGGTGAAACGAGTAAGTTTCTGCCAAGAAAAACCGTTGTTCGTCCAGTCCTTGATGAAAAGTCCAAGGCCTTCCTCACCATTTTCCTGAGGGATGCGCTTCAAACCGCAAGACTTGTGGCCCCCGTCACCGAGCTCAAGTTAAAATTAGGGAGTCAAATTGACACCCTGTTTTTCACCCAATTCGGTCGAAAATTCACCGCCACATTTCTCCACTTTCAAGTCAATCGATTGTCTGTCTCTCCCCCAGGACCAGGACAAGGACCAGCATCAACATCATCAGCAGCAGCAGCAAAAAAATCCAAATCCAGTAGAGAAAAGCATCTCTACGTCGACATTCAGTACGCCCAGTTTGAAGAGGTGTGGAAAGGCAAAGTACGCGGGGATTTTGAAAAGGTCAAGATTCGGACCATGGACGCCATCTTGTGGTCGAAAAACTACAAGATGGAGGACATTCTCCAAAATTTTTATTGGCCCTTCAACCGATGGACAAAGGACGGCTGGAGGGACGTGAAGAGCCAAACGAGTGACGATGGAAGAGCCAAACTCATTTTTCCAGAGGGCGAGACACCATTTTCCTCTCTGGATGGATTTATCCTGGACAAAAATACGGGCCAAGTGACTTTCCTTTTTGGGAGGAACAAAGACCAGCCTCTGTTTACCCTGGAGGACATGAAAGAGATTTTTGGTCTGGGTCTCGTGGGCGGTTTCTTCACCCTGGAAGAACCCGACAATCGTTACACCAGTCACCCCTTCCAAGAGGCCCGCTTTGCCCCAAGTAGAATGAAAAACTCCCGCTATTTAGCCACGCTCCAGCAGACGGACGTCCTATTGAAGGAGTTGACAACCGGGACTCAGATTAATTCCCTTCCCCCGTTTCTGGGTCGTCCCACAACCCTAAAATCCGAATCCGGGGGACTCCTCTCCGGCCTCCCCCCACATCTTCAGACCATCCTCCGACCCATTCACCTCCGCGACCAAGAACAGGAAAACTCTGATGGTGGTCGGTCATTCAAATTCAATTTTTCTGCCCACCGATTTTGGATCGATGTGACCTTACCCGATTTTAAGGTGGAGGAGACTTCGACCCAATTCTGTCTATCCATAAGCCAAAACAGGGATAATCTGGATGACCCAAAGTATCAAACGACGATTCGGAAGAACCGCCTCAAGCGAAATGACGATGATGACCTTGTGGACGAGGACGAGGATGAAAATGACAAAAATAGCAGTGAGGCTCAGTTTGCCCGGGAGTTTACCCAAAACTACCAGGAAATTGGGCATTACTTCCCCGAACTGCTCCGGCTGGAGCAGCTCATGAGGATCAATTTGGTGTGCAACTACCTGAAGCAAATCATGACCGGGTTTAAAAAATCCCTCCGGGATTTGCCCCGGAGTGCCCGGGAGGATGTTCAGAACGTACTAACCCAGGTTTTCAATCAGCCCATTTTTAAGCCGGATTGGTATCGCCAAAAATTCGACGAAATCTGGGATGAGAACGAGAGAGCGATCGCCCGGCAGGGTTACTACGTCACCCGGAACGGGTCCGACGAGGTTTCCCGCACCTTGGACTCAAAAATTCGGAGTGCTTTAGCAGAATGCATGGCCGATGCTGCCAAGCAAGTGGGTGGGCAACTTTCGGACGTATTTCACGTACCAAGGACAGACTCAAACCTCCTCAAAAATCTGTTGGACACCCGGATAAAAAACAACGCGCCCTGGATATACAGCAGGGTCCACGACCTTTGTCTCCAGGCCCATACTGCTCACCAGACGGAGATACTAAAAGTGAGGATTGCTGCCCTGGAAAAATTGGGACTTCGGTCCGAAGCTGCTGAGGAGCTTGACGAAGAAGTGGCCGAGAAACAAAAGTTTAAATCCTGTTCCTGGATTCCTGCCGTTTTCTTTAGTGGGACGAAACGTCTGGACGCTGAAAATGATGAAGAGACTGTAGTAAAGAGATTAGTCCATGGCGGGGTCATAATGGGGGCGTCAAGGTCAGGTTCTGGATCTGGTTCTGGTTCTGGATCCAGTGGTGGAAGAGCTGGTGGTAATAATTCAACACGGAATTCCGACTACGCAAAAAAATCCCAAGGAGTGATGGACAGCATTAGATGGACCCCTTCGCCTGGCCAAGAATTCCGGTCGAATGTCCACGGCCAACCCCAATTCACGGGCGGTAGAAACCCAAATTTAAACCATGGGATGCAGGCCTACTGGCTGGGTATGGGAGCGGCAAGAGGGGGTCACTCGGTAATTTTTAATCGGTCCCTCCGAACAATTACCGGAGATCCAACGGCAGCCAGACGTCTACCAGATGTCGTGATTCAAAATAAGGACACGCAAAAGTACAACATTGTCGAGTTTGCCTCTAAAACTGACAAAACACAAGATTTGTGGAAGAGAGCCAATGATGCAATGTCAACCCTACCAAAACATCAACAGGGTCAAGTGACGGTGATCAGCTACCAAAACCACTTGACCGAGGGCGACATTCGCCGGATTGCAGAGGGAACCTTTCGAGTCTCCGAAACTTTTAAGGAGAACAAGTGAGGTATGATGGTGATTTCAGGGGGTCTTTTTTCAAAATCCTCACTTGATTTTTGATTAGGTCTCCCCTGAATTTTACGTGAAAATTTTTGTCCTTCATCCTTATTCTACTCCTTCTTCAAATATATAATATTGGAAGCAAACAAATGCATGATGCAAATAAATAAACTAGGGTTGAGTTTCACAGAAAAAAACCCTATAAACCACCTTTCTATTTTAATAGATTTAGTTTAGTTGCAGGAGCCTCCTATTAATGCTCCAGAACGTCGTTACGACCTGAGAAGTAATTCCTTATCCTCTCGTTAAGAGCCCTGAAGATGAACACAGTGTCGTGTTCGAAAGCTCGGGAATTTTTAATAAAGTTCACCATTACATTCGAGTTAGCCGTTAAAATGTGTACCTTAGATTTAGTTTTTTCTGTTATAAACTGCATAACGCCATGTCATGAAAATTTGATGAGATTTTTATCATATTTTATAACAATCTCATCAAAAGTTGATCAAAGTTGATGAGATTTTCGTCAAAAATCGTGTGTAAATTTCATGGGATTTTGTAACAAGATTTTTTTTCTAAGGGTTGTGATTATTTTTTGAATATCAGATACCGTGTTTAATTAGTATCTCAATCACTTTGATCTTGTTGAGAAACCTTTATTTAAGTTGTATGTGTAGGGTGAGAATTTTGAGTGGCATTTGCACCAGTTCATTTTGGCACCTCTTTTGCGTTCTGCTCGTCTGGGTGGACCAAAGCGCTATTGTAGAAACGTTCGATTTTTGAAAAACTCCCTTCAAATGGACAAAAATCATACAAAATCACGTTTTTTATGCAGAAACTTTAATTATGTTCAATTTAACATATTTGTAGAAGCTGAAATAAAAAATATCATCTCACGTTTAAAGAAGGGGTATTTTGTCTCCAGCTGGTCTTTGATTTCCTTCCGCCACACAAAAATGTAAAAAATAATCCAGGGTTGCAGTGCATTATACACAAAGACGACGGCTCGGAGGACGAAGTAAACGGGGTGTGTGTCCCAATTTAAGGGACGGTCCACGATCCGGAACAAAGAGGTCAAGGTCCAGCTCGTCCCCGTCAACACGAACAACTTTCCAACCCTCTTTGCTCTGCCCAAATACCAAATACATACATATGTGGTTGTAATGAATAGTAAAATCGACAGTTAAAAAAAATTAAAAATTAGTTCTTTGGCTTTTGACCTTCAGAAGGTCATAGGCCATAGGTGACCAAACCTTTTTTGCCGTAGGTGTTTGCACATAAACATACAAGTTAGCAAAATATTTTACTCTTTTTTTACTCTGAAAGCTGAGCTTTATTCTTGGTGGACGTAAGCTTCATTTTTGGCCCCCTTCTGACAATCCGAACCGCCAGAAGCCCAAAAATGAGTGCCGTCACTTGCAGAACGCACTGTGGCAGGGTTTGATAATACAGAAACATGTTGGATCCGTCCACGTAGGAACACGCCACTTGTCCATATTCTGGGCGAATCACCCGGGGGTCAAAGGGGTCAAAGGTCAGGTCCATTGCCAGAGAAAATGTCACCATTAGCCCTGGCACCCCGAGTCCAACCAAGCAGTAGTGGCCGAAACGCTTGCAACCCTTTGACCGCTCACTTTTGGGCGTCATTGACCTAAAACATGGAAAGAGGTCAAAAAAGGTCAAAGGTCAAAAAACAATGACTCCTTGACTTTTGGCGCCATATGTACATAAATATGTAAATCATGAACCTGTTTCTCACCTCAGCGTTATCCACACATCAAAGTTCATGAGGAGGAGCCAGACGTAGTAGGACATGCCAAAAAAGTGGGAGGTCATGAAGAGGCCAATGCACAGCGGCGTCCGCTGCCACGTTCTGGACAAGGACAGGAGCCACCCAATAACGAACGTGATGTAGACAAAAACGAGAGATAGGGACACCATGACGACGGTCCACCCGTGAACATTTTGCTCCGTCCACAACAGGCCATACACGAGGACGTGAAGAAGAGGGGACACGGCGTGAAGAAGCATTCCAAGGATCATGTACATCGGAGCGGATTCGACATCTGGGCTCCTCTACAAAAAAAAACTCAACGAACATTTTAATTAGATACTTTGCTATAAGCGGATAAAGACAAAAAAACCCGTTCGAAGAAACGGACTGTTGTTGCTTACAAAAAGCGCAGTCTGCGGATCTCTGCAGGTTTTGAGAACAAAGTGCCCTCCTAGAATAACAGAACCGGGCTTTTGGTGACCTGAAGAAGCTTTCATTTGGATGAGGCCATCCACGCAGAAATTTCCCGTGACCACCTCCCAGCTCCTGTGGCCGCTCAGTCTGGTCAAGATTTGACCGTCCGAAAGAAAACGGATGCTACGACAAAGGTAGTAAAAGGTCACAATAAATTCCGCACTAAAATAGATAAAAAAACAGGAAACTAAAAAACAGACAACGGTCGCAAAGTTTATGGCACTGACTCGGCATCTTGGTCATAAAGTAGAAACCCCGTTTTGGGAAGGCGGTTGAGTTGAAACGGAAACGTCCGGATGAGGATTTGAGGCTCCGGGCATTCCTCCAGCCGAACCACCTCAATATTTGGACTGGCTTTGGCTTTAGATGCAAGAGATGATTCGGTTGATACGAAAACATTGTCCCAGTAGTCCGGCTTCCAATCTGCCGTCCCGTTCCCAAGAAACTCACATGTGGTTGTGTCCTTGTCATTTAAGGCCTGTGCCAAGGGACAGCATTTTGGGATGGTTACAGTGGAACTCGAGGCAAGAAAAGTGTCAAGTAACGTCAATGTGAGTAGGACGAATATCAGCATTATCGTCAGTCGTCACCATTGACAAAAAAGCGTTGACACTCTGCACTCTGCACAATGCATACACAATACACAATATACAAAGATGAGAACGGAAGCGGAAGTGGCTGTTACATAATCAAAATGAAGGTGCATATTATATACATAAATATTCATATTTTAATTGCGCTTCAAAATTCCATCTGCACGTGGCAGAGAACCATCGTGCAGTAGAACAATGGTTACATTTAAAATAGTTGCCTTTAGGGGAATTTCGACAGGAAGTGATATGGAGATGCACAAGGTCAGTATACATATTTCATGGAATTAACTACGTTATTTACTGCTGGAACATTGAGAGCTGAGAGCTGATTTTTGTAGTTTAATTGGGACTTTCTTTTATCATTTTCTTGAGATGAGATGCGTACTTGCTACCTACATGCTGGCACTGACTCTCCAATGTTTTAATAGTAACCGAAAATTTCAACCCATAAAGTAGAGAAACAAAATTTTTTACAGCAGGTACAAGGTACAAGGCAAACAGTAAGCCTACACGGAGTGGTGTAGCACAAGTAAGGAAGGCTCGAGGGCTCGACGGTGAAAAGATGAGACGGGTCAAGGTGAGGTGAAAAGGTCACACACAATTCATTGCATTTCCTACTTATGACTTATGATGTCCCAGCTTGGGCTTTTATTGTATAAAAGAGACCCAATTTGACGTCTCTTTCGCTATTCTCAATTTCAGACCGTTTGGAATCAGTAATCAGCTCAGATCCATAGTAGAAAAATTTTAAGAACAAACAAGACAGTTTCACCTTTTACTTTTAAAAATGCACAAATTTTCCCCGGTTTTCAAAGTTTTTTTGGTCATGCTCGTGGTGTGGAGTGGGTCAGAGGGCGCGGAAAAATGTTCACTCAGCAAGGGTACCGTAACATGGGGCGAGATTGCAAGCACGGGGCGAGATTGCACCATACCTGTTTTCGATGTTCCCGTCCGAATTTCGACTTGGTCCAATGAGATGGATTGCTATTTACATTGTGAATAGCAACCCATCTCATTGGACCAAGTCGAAATACGGAC